>CM062395.1:25254297-25555876 GCA_031304145.1 Cardiospermum halicacabum
TGGCCCACTTCAGTTATCTTCAATGACCAAGATTAGGGGCTAGATGATTAGGGAAAAAATGTTCAAGTTTCCAGATTACAAAGGGAAGGGACTTGGGCCTAATGAAGCCCATCTGAAACCTATATCAAGCCTAAGAATAAGAAAGTAGGAGAATGTCAACTTTGAGTCATTTAGAGGACAGCCAAGTCAGAAGATTGGACGTAGCAACGAAATCGATACAAGGAGACACAAGCAACGATAGGAAAAGACGAACTCGAGCCTAGAGTCCACACACTCGCTATCACCGTAAATGAAAATCATATTACTAGATGGGAACGGCCGAATCTAAGGAAAAGGAAAGTAAGACCGACCACCTTACCGAATGAAGAAGGCAAAGAAGGAAAAAGACCGTCAACCGCATGATGAGAGAAAAAGCGAAGAAGAAAGAAGACTTGAAGATGAAGCAATGCAATAAGAAGTAACTAAAGATCTAGGAACTACTTTGGGCAAGTGGATAAAAGGAGGAGAGAAGGATAAAAGGAAGAGAGGGCAAGCACTATATAAAGGGAAGAATATGATGAACAAGGGGCTGAAATTTTTCCTCTATCATATCTATACTGGTTGAAAGAAAATAGAGAGATGATCGTTGAACGATGAACCCCACTCAATATTCATTATCGATGAATGAATTAATCATACAAGTCTAGGAATTTAAAAGTGATGCAAAATAATAAAACAGTATGTAATCCTAAACATACATACTACAGCGGAAACATAAATTTGGATAGAATTACAATATTAGTCAATCGGTCGGAATTCCATCACTGTGCCATAAAGAGTATGAACTGAAATTCTCCATTCACCAGATAAGAGCGACTATCTGGATGACGTATAGGAGACGATTGCATGGAAAAAACTCATCACTTTTCTTCTGTATAAAACTCTCTATGTACTGAGAGTGTTTTTGTTTGTTATGTGTTTCAAAGAAAAACAAGAAGTGTTGATTGTATCTTTTCTTCATCAGATCCTCTCACCATATAAATCACGTACCTGTGATTTTGATATGATGGGGTGGAAGTTGAGAGTCTCTCAACTTTCCACCATTCCTATCTTATCCCACCACTTTAAATGGAAGGCCTTAAGAAGGACTGGGCCATTAGTGTGGCCCACCCTAAATGTTTATTAAATCCAATATTCTCCCACTTACACTATATGTGCCTAGCCCCATGGCTGGCAACAAAAAATGCGACTGTCTTCAACTATTTATCATTGGATGGTTATACACATAAATAACCGGTGTGACCAATTAATCAGATTCTCCATTCCATACCATAGGGAGAGAGCACTCGAAATTCATTTCGGGTACATCTTAGGTTCGACATGATTTCACATCAGACGCGTTTAGTCCCAATAAAGCAGTCTGATATCCTAGAGTACTTCCAAATCACAAGTGTGTTCCTATGAACCACGACATGCGCACATGTGATTAGTTTTTGTTAAATTAGTCTAAACCTTCTAGTCACTATTCCTCTAAAAGTCAATGAAAGGTAACCGACACCATAGACATGCCATATAGGCCGTATTATCATGACCATAGAAAAACATGCTAATGATACAGACATCACCCTTACAGCCCCAAATAGAAGAGATGACTATCCTGTGGATACACAAATTAAGTGGATCTTGCACAACAAGGAACAAGGGACTGTCTCGACTTGTTCTCCACAGAGGTCAATAAATGAGCACACACGGTATAACACATGCGTCACAGTGAATCTTGTCACAATTAAGGGCGCGTATGTTTCAAGATTGTATTAATTCATCATACGGATGATAGTTCGACTATCCTACAAATTCTGTCGCTAATACGATCCTTAGTATAATGACTCAATAATCCAGTCCGGCTAATCAGGTCTCATGCTAGTGGGGTAAAATCATGAGCGATCCTTAATCACTATAGAGAGAATCTCATCTTGACTACCTGTCAATGCGGCTATAAGTGTATGCTTCTTCCCAAGCACTATGGAATCCCATTTAACAGAGCCTAAACATACAAGTCTCGTCTTGCATTATCCCTAGAATAATCAAGGCGGTTGTGCGTACAAGTGCACCAGTCTCCAATAACCGATGACATACTTTTGGATAAGAAATTCCCAAATATGCTAGACTCCTAGGCACATCAATAAAACAATAAACATATGAACATAGATAAGACAATCAAAGATACTATAATTTACGCAGACCTAACCATCAAGCGTGCACATCAAACACATCTCTGGCATAACTTTAGTAAGAGAGTCTGCCACCATACTAGGTGTAAATATGTATCTAATTATTATAATCCTCTTAGTTATAATATAGTTGGCAAAATTAGACTTGGTCTCTATGTGTTTAGGACTTGTTATGATACTTAGCATCCTTTGTATATGCTGGTTATCACAATAAACAGTAACTAGCTTAGACTCATCACTTTCCAAAAATAGATCCTTCAAGAATCGTCAGAGTCAAACACCTCTTGCATAACACTCAAGCAGACCACAAACTCTGCTTCCATAGTGGATAATGCTATTCCAGTCTGCTTCTTGCTACTCTAGGAAATAGCCCCATGGCTAAGTAAGAATACATATCATGAAGTGAACTTTCTTTCATCTAGGTCACTGCCCTAGTCTCCATCTGTATCCAACTAGGCGTATAACACTGCCTTAATGACACAAAGAGTAATTTGCGGTTCCTTTCAAGTAAGCAAGTATTCTTTTTTTTTATTTAAATTTATTTTATAGCTATACAACGTTTCTTTCACAAGTACGACTAATATCTCCTTACCAGTCCAACTGCATAACAGATATATGGCCTCATACACATAATTACATACATCAGGCTTCCGATGACATTCACATGTAGTACGTACTTCATTTTCTCATGCCCTTGCAGAGTCTTAAGACATATATCAAGACTTAGAGTCTACCCTGGGTGTATCCATTGGCTTATAGCTAGACATAAGAAAACACTCAACGATCTTTCATATATAAGGTTCTTGCGTTAACACCAAGATCTTCTCTCTCAATCTCTTGAGATTTTGACTCCTAAAAAATAGGTAGTCTCACTCATGTCCTCAATTTCGAAAGTAACAAATAACCTATTTCTTTTACCTTAAGTAAAAGCTTATTGTCATTGCATGCCATTAAGATATTGTCAACATGTATAAACAATGTTGCAAAATTGTCTTTTGACCTTTCCACATATACACAATGGTCTTCTTCTATCCTTTGAAATCCATATGATAATGACAGATTTGATATAATGAAGATACCAGTTTCTAGAGGATTGCTTGAGTCCATGAGTGGACCTCAAGAGCTTACAGATCTTACTTGCTTGGCCTTCAGTTATAAAATTTTTAGGCATTTCCATGTAAATCTCCTCGTCTAGTCCTCCATTAAGGAATGTGGTCTTTTACATCCAGTTGATGTAATTCCAAGTCCATATGTTCGACAAGTGCAAGGATCAGGCAAATGGATGCAAATCTCACCATAAGAGAAAAAACATCTCTTTATACCGTATTAATAGATTCAACCTCTCGCTGTTAACCTCGTCTTATATCTTTTAACCAAGCCATATGCCTTCCGTTTAGCGCAAAAGATCCACTAATTTCCAGTGACATTTCTATTTGGCGGTGAATCGACTAAGTCTCAGACACGGTTACTTTTCATTGTTCCATATCATCTTCTATGGCTTTAATCCATAAATCTTTCGTTGGTGATTTAAAAGTTTCTTTCACATTCTTTGGTTCATCACCGTCATGTGAAGTCAACATAAAAGTCCCCCCTTCAACCTCAAAATATCGTTGGGGAATTGAAACTCTTCTTCTTATTCAAACCGATCATTCAGGCATGCTCCCACTGCGATCAAGCTGTGGAGCTAATTCGATTAGCACTTGATTGCTCCCACTAGGAACAAAGTCCTTTTTATCTCTATTATGTTCCTCTACATTTTCAGTGGTATCAAGTCCTTTGATTCATCTTTCTCAAAGAAGGAAGTCTCTCTTTTAACATCACCTCTTCTCAAAAATTCATTCTTTTTAAAAACTTTATCACGTGACTATATTTTAGAGATATACGCCTCCTAACTCTGTTATTTTAGTACATATCCTTTGGACTGCTTAGTGCAACGTATGAAAATACATTTCCTTCCCCTAACGTCCAACTTTTCCTATTTTCTAGAAAGACCATGTACATAGTAAACGCACTCCTAGGGTTGTATATAGGAGCGATTAGCACTGATTTGTAGAGACCCAATTAAGAATGCGAGTCATAATTAGGAATGCGTCTCTCCATTCCGAGATTGTGAGATTAGGTTGTGCCATCATAGATCAAACTATTTCCAGTCTATTCCTTCGCTCAGCAAATCCGTTCTGCTTCAGAATTTTAGGAATAGTCAACTGTATATTAGTATACCTTATTCCTGACACAATTTCTTGAATCGTTCAGGTAGATAGTCTTATCCTCGGTCAGTACGTAGTACTTTTCAATGTCTTATCTAATTGGTTCTCCACCATAACCATAAATTTCACGAAGCAACCCAAAGCTTCATACTTATGGGAGATTAGATAAACTAGATCGAGACAGATAAAAATGTCATATTTAAGGTATTAACATATGATGCACCATTCCTACTCTTAGCATTCATCGGTCCATCAATATCAAAATGAATCGGCTCTAATGGATTATTAGCTCTAGTAACCTTACCAAAAAGTTTTCTAATAGCTTTCTCGGCTAGACAATGACCACAAGTTGCCATTCAATCTTGTCATAAGATCCTTAAATCCCCTCTTTGGCAAACATGTTCATTCATTATTGTCCAATATGACCACGTCTAGCATGCCATGTACTCACATCACAATTAGAAGAGGAAACAAAGAATCACTACTATCATCAACCAATGAAGGATATGCATAACTATTAATATTCAGTACCATAAACCATCTTGTATATGTCCAAAATCAACAGAAACATCATAAAATGACAAAGTCAAGCTATCATACTAAAACAAAACACAAGCTTACATCTATAATAGAGTAAAACTAGGAACAGAAACAAGATTGTGCCTTATATTCGTAGCGTAGTAGACAACATGTAGGAATAATTTTGGCCTCCTCGCATCATCAATATGCAGGAGCCTATTTCAACATTAGAACATACGAGTTATTCCTTGCATATATTCAGCTTCTATCTCATGGAATCTGATGATACTTTATGAACACTTCTCTATCTCTAGCTTCTTGGCCTATTGTGCCCGAGTCTATAATCCACATCAGATGAGCCTCAGCAAGCAAAAATAGAGCTGGAAATTAAAATAACAGGCAAGCTTATGAAAAAAGTATCTCTATGTTTTGCTCAGTGCACTCACGAGCAAAGTGTCCCATCCTTTCACGTTTGAAAGACTTCTTGTCCTTCTTACCTACACCACGTTAGAGCTTATTACTTGGGTTCCGGATCCGAGTAGGTTAGGATTTACAATACCCTTTCCCTGCTTTGTGCCCTTCTGTCCCCTATTGCGCTTATTATTCATGCGCTTGCTGGTCTTAGCCATATGAAGCTGCTTCGAGGATTTAGCCACTCCTAAGTGCTTATTCTCAAGCTCGACATGATAAGAAATATCATCAAATACCTTGATATTAACTTTATGCATCATGTTTATCTTAATAAGTTCCCAGACATTAGGAAGGGACTAGATCACCAACTGCAATTGCTACTTATTTATAAGGGCATGACTGGCTGAATAAAGCTTTTAGATCATGTTAGCTATCTCCCAGAGATGCTAACATAAACGGTAATCTCGGTGCTTTTTGTCAATGTCAAAATTAACTAGTAAATGTCGTAGTTTTGTGGTAGAAGTACCACCAATTTGTCCTTTACAGCAACTCAAATGTTTTGGGCCATCTCATGACCCTCATATGCACATATGAGGTCATCAGCCAAACTAGAAAGGATAGAGATTCCCACAATACTCTTCTAGAACATATATATATGCTTCCATATTACGCCTAGTTTGTGAAAATTACCCTCGCTCAGGTTGAAACATGGTGTTTCTCAAGGTTTTATGGGCCTACTGTTCCTCGAGAATATACTAAATCTTAGGTGCCAAATATCGTAATTGTCACCATTTATTTTCTTGCCCTTGTTTAACTCATCGACTTTGCATTTCGAAGCATATACTAATACTACTAAACACAAATAATGTTACATACCCATCTATACTCTTAATCTAGCAGAATTTCATCCGATAACGCTATTTCTTCGACCTGAACAATCATAGATACAAGGACTTAACCAAGAGGGGATTCGAAAAAGATAGTTTGACTACCTAATTACCCTCCACATACTTCGGTCGTAGTTATCATACCCAGTCATGCTAGGGAGAAATGTAGCCCTTAAAAATACATAATATTTAGGACTCCCACATCATACATCAAGATTAGAGCAATCATGCAAAACAAAAAATGACCAATGATTAACATTTCATGCATTCAAATCATTTCTCAAAGAAGATAATAAGATAATAATAACCGAATAAACAATAATCATGGAAAAATATACAAAAAATCATGATCACATAATAATATGCCATTGAAATGATGCTTATCATGAAAGTGATCATAAAAAAAATTGCATTTGCACCATGATCTGCACGGTCTAATTATTCCCTTGTCTTGAGGTCCTTCTCTGGAACTTCTTCGGGAACTTCTTCGGGATTCTTCCTTAAATCCTTCCCATGATTTCTGCTAGGGCTAACCTCATAAGCTTCTATCCATTTGGGCATCTGGATTATCCCACTCCACCCTCTATCAAAAATAGGAGAGTATATGGAAGAATCTTGGACTGCCAAAAGTGGAAAGCTGCAAGGCAAGTAGTTGACATCTCTTCGATCGTCATCTTTCTCAGTATCGGTACTAATATCTTTCACCTCTACATGTTTAGGATTTTCCACATGCCCATTATCGACCTCATCATTCAAGATTAGAGTTTTATGTGGAACTAAAATAGGAAGAACCTCGACGACTTCATCGTCGTCTTCCGGAGGTTGAGACACTGGAGATAAATTTGGATTCTCTGGTACGATAAGTGCTGCCAATTGAGCGGCCGGTTAAAGCTCCAACTGCTGAGAAATTAGAGGGTGAACCATCCCTTTTAGAGCTTCTAACATCAATTTCTGATAGCAATGAATCAGTGGGATAATACCATACTTGTTCATGGGAGATTCAATAACCTTTAAAATAGAATTTAAGCCAATAGGGATCCATATTGTGCAAAATGCACCAAGAATGTCATATGATAATAAATCAATAACCCTAATATCAATTTAAAGTCCCAAAAACTAATTAACATATAATTAATTACTTTATATTAAAAATAAAAAGTTTACACATTTGAACTGGTCATAAACTGATTTAAGTTAGAAACACACCAAGCAACATATGTGGTCTGGTGGAAAGCAGATTATATGACCATGAGGTCTCCGTTCGACTATGATAAGCTTTTATTTTGGCGCCCACGATTCAGGAGGGTGCATTTTTACAGCCAAAAGTCGATTATCAGCCACCAGGTTTGATTCCCAGCGGGAGCGCCAAGTCCATCACCATCCGGTGCATGCATCTAAGATCTGATTTTTATTTTTATTTCGTCACAAGAAAAATGCATGTAGTATATCAACAGATCTATATTACCGTGACGAACATAATCATATATAATTTAAAATTTTCGAAAAACACACAGTAACGCAATCCGCAAGTTTTCATCTGGAAAAATTCATATCATTCAAACCGACAACTAGCATATTATGGTTCTGATACCAATGATGCAAAGTAATAAAGCAGTATGTAATTCTAAACATACATACTACAGCGAAAACGTAAATTTGGATAGAAATACAGCACTAGTCAATCGGTAAGAATTCCATTACTATGCCTTGAAGAGTATGAATTGAAATTCTCAATTCACCGGATAAGAGCGAACATCTAGATGACGTATAGAAGACAATTGTAGGGAAGAAATTCACCACTTTTCTTCCGTATAAAACTCTCTATATACTGAGAGTGTTTTTGTTTGTTAAGTGTTCCAAAGAACAATAAAAAGTGTTGATTGTATCTTTTTTTCTTCATCATGTCCTCTCACCATACACGTAGATGTCCTCTCACCATACACGTAGCTGTGATTTTGATGTGACGGGATGAACGTTAAGAGTCTCTCAACTTCCCACCATTCCTTATCCCGATGAACCTTAAGAAGTGTGGCCCACACAAAATGTTGATTAAATCCAACAAGAAGTCACAAGGGAAATTGTACATGTCCCGTTTACTTTTCCTGTTGTTTCATTGTCTTCATCTGGAGAAAATTCTAACAAGACTTTAAAAGCAATGACTTTCTGTACAAAAGCATATCCAAAATATATATAATTATTCCACCATTAAATATTTAACAATATCCTTCTTTCATGGGACTCAGAACCGAATGCATATTGAGAGCTATAGTTATCTCAGTATATACTTTGTGTTTTTCAAACTTAGGCACTGCAATAAACTCCATCACACCTTCCCAGCCCATTAGAGACCCTAAAACTATTATCTCCATTGACGGTTCCTACAAATTTGGATTCTTTAAACCTGGAAATTCTTCCAATCGCTATGTAGGAATCTGGTACTATAGAAAATCTGAACCTGTGGTCTGGGTAGCCAACAGAAACAAGCCTCTGAATGATTCATCAGGAGCTATTGCCATTGAAGATGGAAATCTTGTGGTTTTGAATGGACAAAATCAACGGCTTTGGTCGTCAAATGTTTCGAGTTCTGGGAACAATACAACTGCTCAGCTTTTGAACTCTGGAAACCTTGTTGTACGTGATAACACAAATGGAAACATCCTGTGGGAAAGTTTCAAGGAACCCACCAATGTTTATTTGCATGGAATGGAGTTGAGCAGTCAAAAAAGGACCGGTCCAATATTACAATTAACATCATGGAAAAGCTCTTCTGATCCTTCCCCTGGAAGTTTCTCTTTTGGGATTAATGCTGTGAATGTTCCTGAACTTTTTATTTGGAATGGAGGTCTTCCGTATTGGCGCTCAGGTCCCTGGAACAGACGGGTTTTTATCGGAATAAGCGGTATGCCTCCTCCAACTTACGATGAATATTGGTTGAACTACTGGTTTTGGTTTCACTGAGCTCACAAGGAAGACTCGAGAATAAGCAATTGATAGATGAAAAGAATGACTGGAAGGTCTTATACCATTTTCCAGCATTTGAATATGATATTTATGGTTTTTGTGGGGAATATGGAGTATGTGACCCTCAGAAAAATCCAGTTTGTAGCTGTTTGATAGGATTTGAACCAATGAGCCACAACGAATGGAGCAGAGGAAACTGGAGTAGTGGTTGTGTCCGAAGAAGACAGTTGCAATGTGAGATAGAGAACCAAACAGGTCAAGCAACCAAAGAGGACGGTTTCCTGAAACTTGAGAACATGAAAGTACCAGATCATGTGCAGGCGTCGTTAGTATCTGAAGTGGACTGCAGAGGATACTGCTTGAAGAATTGCTCATGTACAGCTTATGCATACGACCCTGGGATTCTCTGTATGACTTGGTCAGGAAGCTTAATTGATTTACAGAAATTCCCAAGTGGTTATGGAATAGATCTTTACATTCGCTTATCTCATTCAGAATTCAGTAAGATCTATCCTACTATATAATCCAGATCATGCTTCTCTTGATATTTTGATTAAGTTAGTTTAGTCCTTTTTTTCCAGAAAAGAAGCAGATCGTAGTAGTTGTCACAGTACCCGTGGCTGTGGGAATTATTACTTTGGCTATCTGTGCCTATTTCGTATGGAGACGGGTGAAAAATCAAAAAGGTATTATGTCTACATCTATATAAACAAAATTTTAGAGTCTAGGGATCATCTTTGTTAGTTAACTTTATTAACCATTTTGAAGCTACTAAAAGAGCGAGTACCCAGATCAATGAAGCAAATCTTCAGGATTTACCTTTATTCAGTTTTCAGAAGGTGGCTAGTGCAACTAACAACTTCAACCTAGCAAATAAGCTAGGACAAGGTGGATTCGGCCCCGTATACAAGGTACCTTTTAAACCTTTAACCTAAACCTTAAAGCTATTCACTTCAAAAAAGTTGTTATTGGTTTTAGTTTCTACTATTACTAGGGAGAGTTGGAAGGTAAGAAAGTAATAGCAGTGAAGAGATTATCAAAAACCTCTGGACAAGGGCTTCAGGAATTTAAAAATGAGGTCATGCTTATTTCCAAGCTTCAACACCGAAACCTTGTTAGACTCCTCGGATGCTGCATTGATGGAGAAGAAAAGATGCTGATATATGAATTCATGCCTAACAAAAGTTTGGATGTCTTTCTTTTTGGTTAGTATCTTCAAATGGTCTCTCTCGTCCTATAAGTTTTTATATAAATTTGATCTTATTGTTATGAGTCTCATTCTTAGATCCTTATAAAAAGGAGCTCTTGGATTGGAGAAAACGGGTTGTCATTATTGAAGGAATAAGTCGAGGTCTTCTTTATCTTCATAGGGATTCAAGACTCAAGATTATACATAGAGATATGAAACCGAGCAATATACTTTTAGATGAAGAGTTGAATCCTAAAATATCCGACTTTGGTATGGCAAGAATATTTGGAGGTAACGAGGATCAAAACAGCACTGTAAGGATTGTCGGAACACAGTAAGTAGTTAGATTTTTTTTTTTTTTTTTTTTTTTTTCACCTCTTGCAACTACTCATATTGATTACATTTGAAGTCTTGATGTATATTTTCTAAATGCAATGACTTCCTGTTTCCTGAATATTTTGATGTGCGCTTTTCCAGTGGTTATATGTCTCCTGAATATTTAACTAGAGGGCGATTTTCTGAAAAATCGGATGTTTTTAGCTTTGGAGTTTTATTGTTGGAAATTGTTAGCGGCCAAAAAACACTAGTTTTTATCAGCATGAGCAGTCACTATCTCTACTTGGCTATGTAAGTCCACTTTACCTGACCTGATTTAATATGATAGGTTAAGTAGCTAATATATATTGTCAATTTTGCTTTTTCAGGCATGGAAGTTATGGAATGAAAACAATGTAGCTGAGTTAATTGATCCTACCATAAGAACTCAGATTCTTGAACATGAGGTCTCTAGATGCATACAGGTTGGATTGCTGTGTGTGCAAGATTCTGCAAAAGAAAGGCCAAGCATGTCAACTGTTAATTCCATGCTAAATAGTGAAATTGTGGATCTCCCTGCTCCAAAGCATCCGGCATTCATGGAAAGATCGAATTCTCTGCAGGAGTCCTCTGAACATAACCAGAAAGCATGTTCAGTAAACTCTGTCACTCTTACCGTTGTTGAAGGTAGATAGTTGTTTTCAAAAGCCATAGACTAGCCTGTAAATTGCAGTGTTGGTGTGATATTCATGTGCAAAGTTCATTCATGAACCATCGGATTATAATTTTGTCATGGTTTGATATTGATGATCAGTCATAGTGTACAGAAACTTGTCATGTCTAAGTATTGAAATTATGGTGTGAAAACAATGAATGAAATTGACCTATTGTGAATGTTGGTTATCAAAAGAAAGGATTTTTCAGACTCTTCAGACGATTCAATCTATACGGAAATTAAAATCAGTTGACTTTATGCAAGTAAAGCCTAGTTTCCAAGCTGTTTCACTGAAGACAAACTGTAAACAAGACCTTAATGTCTAGAAAAGACTTCTGCACTACTATTAGTTTTATAAATGGATGGATGAAATGCAAAGTAGACCCTGACCAATTAAGCTGATAAGAACATTTTAATTTAAAAAAAAAAAAAAAAAAAAAAAAAATTTCCTCAAGACCCTGTTCCATAGGGTGAGAGACATCAAATCCTTATAAACCCAACACCAACTTGTAATTTGACGTGGTTCACAAGTTCCATACTGTACATTTGGATCATATCTTTACGATCGAAAAACTACATTGGAAAAGAATTTCACAATCAACATACTTTCTATTAATTTGGAAAATCGTGTATACAAACCGCTCTAACATATATATATATATTTATACCAATTTAAATAACTGCTAATAGAAGTTAATATATTCAACATGTCACATTATTAAAATAAATTAAAATATTATAATTAGTTTCTAGTTAGTTTTCAACAATTACCCTTCATAATCAACGCTCATGACATCTTTCACTCTATGCAGCGCACTCTTTCCCTTTGGTTGTAACCCTTTCCATGTTAATGTCAAAGACGACTCATTCTAGGTAGCCCATTTGACCCCTTTGACGGGTTGCATTCCTCCCAAACAATCCTTTCCCTACCCGCATGTGGAGGCACATGGATTCAACTCTAATACCAAATTATATGAATCTTGAAAGAACCACTCTTGAAAAGGGAGCTTATGAGAAGGGAGAGGAGCCCAAAGTCCTTATAAACCTCGTATCATCCTTGTAGTTCAATATGGAATCTCATGTCCCATCTCTTATAACATTACCTACCTTATATATAGACTATACATGAGTGTGCTCCTCAAATTAGAGATGAAATTAGAAAAAAATATATTCTTCATGATTTTTGTCAACCACGAGCACATGATTTTCCGACAATCCAATTCGGAAAAATAAATAGGAAATTTCAACCACATTGGTATAATGATTTTCCATGGTTGGAGTATAGTATGTACAAAACTTTTGTTGTTATCTTTTTAGAGGAGATAAAGGAACAAAATATGGAGATGAAGTTTATACAAATACAAAAAAGGGATTTCGTAATTGAAAGAATGCATTGGAAAAATTTTGAGAACATGTAAGGGAGGTTGGCAGTTCTCAGAATAATGCTCAAACATAATATTTTGCTTATAAGGAAAGACAAAGTATTTCACATAGTCTTTTTAATGCAAGAAATAAATAGATGATTCCTATCGCATTCGACTTACAGCGAGTTTGGATGTTGTTCGGTTGCTTCTTTAAAATGGACAGCCTTTCCGTGGACATGATGAGTCAGAGGGTTCACTATATAGGGTAATTTCTTAGAAACTCTCGAATGGTAATGTGAGCGTTGTCCAGGTGTTTGAAAGGAAATTTTAAGAAATGCTCCGAAAATAATCAACTTACTTCCCTCGACATTCAATATGATCTCGTTAATGTGTCTGCAGAAGAAACAAGATTAGCCATTATAAATGATATCGGAGATCGATATTGATAGATGAGGCTCGAGATAGTTTGATGAAAGAGCAAATGACTTTTGTTTTAAGGTATGTAAACCAACATGGAGAAGTGGAGGAACAACTTGTTGGAGTTGTTCATGTGAGCGACACTTCTTCTCATACCTTGAAAAATGCAGTTGATAGCCTTTTGACACAATATCGATTATCGATGTCGAAAGTTAGAGGGCAAATATACGGTGGTGCATCAAACATGCGGGAAGAGCTTAATGGATTGAAGACACTCATTTTGAATGAGAATCTATGCGCTTGGTATATTCATTATTTTGCTCACCAACTACAATTAGTTATTGTGGGTGTTGTAGAGGAACTCCAAAATGTGAGTCAATTCTTTGATTATGTCACCATGATTGTGAACCACGTTGGTGCTTCTTGCAAAAGACGAGATTCTCTTCGACACAAACAACATGATCAAGTATGTAAACATATTCAAAAAAAATGAAATTTCAATTGGAACTTGAATGAATTAAGAAACGAGTTTAGCTCGACCAGGTACTACTTATTTGGGTTCCCACTTTAGAACCATTGTGCGACTTATAGATATGTGGGATGCTGTGTTTGAAGTGCTACAAAATATATGTGAAGATGGGATGGATAAAAAACTTCATGGAGTTGTGGATGGTTTGATTGAAAAAATGGACACCTATAAATTTGTGTTCATTGCTCATTTAGTAAAGAGTATTTTAGCGATGACTTCTAGTTTATCTTATCTTCTTCAACAAAAAGATCAAGATATTGTAGCTGCCATTGATTTAATTCATACAACAAAATTGATGTTACAACAATTGAGGGATAATGGTTGGGAGCAGTTACTTGAAGAAGTTAATTTTTTTTGGTTCTAAACATGGTACTTTTATCCCTAACATGGAAGCTAATATGCCTACTCGTGTTCACTACAAGCACGGTACATTTTACCACCACTTTCGTGTTGGAGTATTTTGTCATGTACAAACTATTTAAATTACTTTTGAGGTTAATATGAATTTATATATTTGATTTAGAATGATATGTATTAATTGTTTTTTTAATATGTTATGTCGTTAATCCTATTGCTTCAGAGATGGCAATCGCTTCACTGTGGCAAATAGAGAGTTATTACTGTGCATATCTTGTCTAGATCCCAAAAATTCATTTTCTAATTTTGATGGATCAAAGCTACTCCGACTTGCTAAGTGTAACACTCGAACCCCTACCCCAATGGAAATGGACGTGGAGACCGAATGTCACGTGCGGAACAGATGCGGATACAGACAAACAAATACAGATATACATACATACAGATCAGAATTCAAAACTCAAATAGAAATCAAGACTCTCAGATCTTATTAATCAAAAGCAATCCAAAATAAGTAGTTTAACTACAAGTTCCAGATAAAGGAAATCAAATAGAAATAACAAAATGTAGTTATTCGGAAAACAAATCCAAAACATGGTGCAGGGGGTACAAAATACTGAAATGAGTCCAACAAAATATAACAGTAATGAAAACAATGTCTTGAGAGGATGCCAGATGAAGCTTGATGCTAGTGATATCCTGCTATCCCACTTGACTGTTTGAACTCAACAAATTCCGTTCCCAAACGAGTTCAAAATATACAAAACAAAAATGAAAATAATGAAGGGCCAGACTATCGATGTCTGGTTAGTAAGCCAATGCCCAACATATACACACGGAATTCATCTTATTTAGCAGAATAGAATGTCACACACATATGCAGGTTAGTTAACAAATATATGGTTACAGACAGGAGTAAACAAGTTGATTAAGAACTCCAATTAATCCCATTACAATCCCCTTTAAGTGATTTAGGTTAAGTGATTACAGATTATTGCAATTACCGTCTGAAAGAGGCTTAAAAGTTATCAAATTATCTCAAGAGTAAGACCGATACCGAATTAGTTCGGTATGCAGCCCGACATGTTATTCGGTCACAGAGAATCACCAGAGTTACCAATTTATATTTCGGTAACGAATCCGGTAACTAGCTCGGTCAGAAGATAATTATACGAGTTCGACCGATGTTTAAGTGACAGTTCGGCATAAATTTTGGTACGTAGCTCGGTTATGGACATTGGGCACAGTTTCAGCCTAATTCAAATTATGTCTTTCACTATTCAAGCTCTAGCGATCTAAGAGGGTCTATTCCTAACACCTACGGCCAGTTAGGAGTCAGAATTTCCAACTACCTAAAGGTTAGAACCCAAAGCATAAAGCGATGGACAGAACTCAAGCCATACATATAAGACATTCATAGACAAATACAAAAATGCTTTCACGAATATAGTATTCGGATTACCATATTATTAAGTGATTAACTTACCAGACCTGTCCTTAGTTTAATAACAGAAATCGGGAACAGAAAACAGACAGATAGAGTAAAACCTTCAGAGATGGATCAAAGATCCCAGAAGTGATGCTGTCGCATTCAGACATGAGCAAAGCTTCAGAAGTGATGCCATCGCATCTAGAAATTGGGTTGGCAATCAACGCCATATATGCTTTCGCGCATCGATGTATACATCTAGTTTCCCTACAGCATGCTGGTCTTATCGTATTAATCTTAGGACATGACTTTAACAAATTACAGAGTTCAATATTCAGATTAACAGATAGATACAAACACTAATTTACATGTCCACATATAAGCAGCAGAATTCAACATAATATATCCAAATAGTATACAGATTCAAGCAGCAATTATACCCAAATGGTTCATATTAAAATGTAGCAGATTTCACTAACCAATTCAGATTTCACCTTGTATCAATTTAATTAATTACACACAAGTAAATAGACAGAAGCAGACAAACGTGAGGGCGTAAATATGACTACTAACCTTATTCGCTAATCCAAATCCACCAAAATTACTCCAGTCAACGGTCCCCAACTTGGTCTACACAAAATTAAAAATAAAATCTATAAATTCCCAAATTCTAGAAAGTTAGGGTTTTTTTTTTTTTTATTAGAAAGCGATTCAACTCAATTAAAACCCAATAGACCCAAATCATACATATTGAAAATCAAGGGTTTCAAGACCCAAAACCAATTGAAATAAAAACCCCCAAATTTGCAAACCTAAGGTTAGACCAAAAATTCTGAAATCAATTTAATGTGCTTTCAAATCAACAAGAGAGAAAAACCCTTACCAAGAATATGAAAAAATCAAAGCAAGCACCAATCCCAAGTGATATCTTTGAAAATCGTGAATTTGAAATTCGTGGAGAGGTTTTTGGTCTGAGAGCAATTGAAGAACACGTGAAATCAATTTTTAGGTTTTGGTGACAAATTAATCCAAAAGCTAACTTTTCATATTTATATGGGTGGCAAATATTGCCATAAACCCACACATTTCAAGAGGTTTTAAATTTAACCCCATTTTCGAAATAATTACAAAATTGTCTCAAATGATAAATTGTTTTCAAATTTAACCCAAAAGTCAAACTAGTCAAATCATGTAGTCAAACCAGAAAAGTCAATATTTTTCTTAAATACCCATTTTACCCTTATAACAGAAAATAAATAAAAATTAAATAAAATTCAAAATACGCAAACAAATAGCCCCAGATTACGGACGTGACACTAAATTATATCCATTGGATTTTTCTTCTGCTGATAGAATGGAGCTTAAAGAGAAACTCGAAATATATATTGTTGAAATAAAACAAAATGAAAATTTTTGTCATCTTGATGATATTGGTGCTATTGCAAGAAAAATAGTTCAGTTTGGTCTTCATCGACCCTTTCGTTTGGTGTTCCGACTTGTTGAATTGGCTTTACTTTTACTAGTTGCAACGGCTAATGTTGAAGGAGTCTTTTCAGCCATTAAGAACATTAAGACGAATTCGCAAAAACAAGATGGGAGATGAGTTACTTAATGATTGTATGATTTGTTATATCGAGAAAGACGTATATCTTAAAATTGAGAATGAAACTATTTTAACTCGTTTTCAGAATATGAAAACGAGTAAAAATTTATTACCACTTAAAATCTAATTGTATTATATATATAATATAAATAACTATTTTTCATATATAAATTTGCATGCCTACTAGTTATATATATTTTATTATAACAGGCCACCAGCCCTCCTCTAAAGTTTGGGTTGGCTCCGCCATTGTATACAGTTGGCGTGCACGACGACTTTCCATCTAAGCAGCCCACTCGTCTTTAGCAGGTCACCATCCTCCTAAGTAACCATTTCCATGTTTACGGTGGCTCACTCTAGTGAGCCCACTTGACCAACCCTCTTAAATAGCTTTTTTCATACCCATATGTGAAAATGCATGGATTCGACTCTAATACCAAATAATAAGAACTTTGAAAGGGCCATTCTTTAAAAGTTCAAGGGGAGAGAGAGTTCAAAGTCATTATAAGCATGCACCAATACGTGGGATCCTAAATCTCATACCTTACAGTTAGATTATAGGGAGATTTTCAAAAACCCATTGCAGGTTTGCCATATTATTAGCGAAAAAAAAAATCTCAACTTTTCATATTAGCAAACAAATTATTTTTTCGAATATTCTGTCCAATTTACTGTTCATCCGTCGGTGGATGAATAGTAACATATGAGTATTTTGATAATTTTATTTTAAAAAAATTAAAAATTATTTTTGAAAAAATAAAAAATTATGAAAATACCCCTTGTTTATCCACCGATAAGTGAACCGTAAGAATAAACAGAAAACGTCCAAAAATAATTTTAAAAAAAATAATAAATGAGATTCTTTAGTCAATAATTGAAACCTGCCATGGTTTTTTGAAAACCAACTTCTTATTCGTATTCTATTCATACGTCAAATGAGCTTATTATTATTATACGTTAAAAAATTGGTCAACTGAGGCGGACATTTAATGTCCATTATAAGGAGAATGAACTGGTCATAACGGTCAATCTGTTAAAAACTTATCGTTTACTTTCCAAGTTAGTTCTATTGTCATGTGTCTGGAAATTTCTTACAAAGAGAACCAACTTTCTACACATACAGAAGCAGATTTCTAATGTTCAATATTATTCAATCATTAAAAAATCTGTCCATTATGGAAATTAAAACTGGTTGCATACTGAGAGCTCTAGTTATCTTAGTATACACCTTTTGTGGCCTTGTTGAATAAACTTAAATACGAAGATTAATGGTGTGGTTTAAAGTTCGAGGTCGTTTGGAGTTCTTTTCTTGAAAGAGTTATGGTGGTTTTAACAACCAAGAGTCACAATTTATGATGATATTTAGTTTTATGCTTTTATGTTGTTTTGTTTCATTGTCTTGAATGTTTTACGAATTTCAAGAGTCATAGTTTATAAATAGATGTGTATGTTTTGAAAAATTACAAGTGAAATAAAAGAGAAAAAGCAAAGTGAGATTCACGAGAAAAATAAGTTTTTTCAATTTGTGATTGTCATTCCTGAACTTTTTATTTGGAATAAAGGTCGTCCATATTGGCGCTTAGGTCCATGGAACGGCCAGATTTTTATTGGATTAAAAGATAGACCGACGAAGTATTATGATCGAATAAAATTTTTAGAAGATGCACAAACAGGAATTGTTAAGATGAGTGCTACATATAGTGGTAGCTCTGCTTGAAAAATTGTTCTTGCGTAGCTTACGCACATGATGATGGAATTTTCTGTATGACCTGGTCAAGAAGCTTGATTGATTTACAGAAATTTCCAAGTAACTATGGAAAAATCTCTACATTCGCTTCGCTCATTCTGAATTGAGTAAGACCTATACTACTCTATGTTCCACACCATGCTTTTCTTTGAATTCTAATTGATATATTTTTGTACCTTTCAACAGAAAGTAGCTGCGATCACATTTTTGTATCTTGGAGGTTGCATTGATGGAGATGAAAAGATGTTGATATATGAATTTATGCCAAAAAAAAGTTTCTCTTTGGTTAGTATTTTGAAATTCTCTTTCATTTTCATATCAGTATGTAGAAACAAGCATATTCTTACTGTTAATTAGCTCTATTCAGACCAGTATCAAAAGGAGCTCTTGGACCGGAGAAAACGATTGGTTATTATAGAAGGAATAAGTCGAGGCCTTTTTTATCTTCACAGAGATTCTATATTCAAAATTATACGCATAGATCTCAAACCAAGCAATATACTTTTAGATGGGCCCTTCAAATTAATTTTTTTTTTTTTAACATGACTATAAATAGAGTAAATATGAGTACTAGTATATAATACTATAAATTAGTATGAAGATCCATGAGATAAACAATATCGGTATTACAAATCAAAATAGCAGTAATATAAAACTAGTTCGGCTACATCAAATTAATCCAATTTGAATAATTATAAAATTTTAAACTCATCTCTAGCTTTGAGGGTCTCCCTCCAAGCGGGGCCCCCGGAGGTCGCCCCTCCGGCCACCCCTCAGAGGCGGGCCAGGCAAGAATACTTGGAGGTAATGATGATCAAAATAGCACTAAAAGGATGGTCGGGACACAGTTAAAATTTTCTTTTTTTCATCTCTTATAGCTACTCATACCGGTTACATTTGAAGTTTTGATGTATTTTCGTTTTATACACAGCGGCTATATGTTTTGTGAATATTTAATGAGAGGACGATTTTTTGAAAAATCTGATGTTTTTAGTTTTGGAGTTTTATTGTTGGAAATTGTTAGCAGTAGATGAAACACGGGTTTTTATCAGCATGAGCAGTCATTGTCTCTGCTTGGCTATGTAAAGCCACTTTTCCACACCCTATTTAATATCAGTAAGTTAAGTAGCTAATAGAGAGAGTAATTTTTATTTTCCAGGCATGTAAGTTATGGATGAAAACAATGTGGATGAGTTAATCGATCCTGCCATAAGAACTCAAATTCTCCAAAATGAAATCTCTAGATGCATACATGTTGGCTTGTTGTTAGTTATTTTGGAACCATATATAATCATAGACAACCATAGCAAACCATAAACAACCATTAACTTTCATAAACTTCCATTACATACCATTACAAACCATTAAAATCACCATCCATATGGAGCAGAGAATAACACTCTCTCACTCAATTTGACATTATGATTTCTCTACTCTTATATAGTAGTGAGTGAGATAATCATTATATGGGATTAGCTATGATACACCATTATTTTTATTTTTTAAAAATAGTATATTATATTAAAAAAAAATAAAAAAATTAATTAAATAAAAAAAATATATAATTCTTTTCATTCGGATAAAAATAAAAGTAAAATTTTATAATTAAAGATATTTAAATTTAAATGTAAAAAATTATAAAATAATATTATTTTTATATAATTATATTCATCGATAAATTTAATCGAATTTAATGGTTAAGTTGGAAAAAAACGTTTATTTCGATTATCGAATCTATCGTTAAATACCAACTTTAGTGTGTGACTCGATTACACATTTCGATTAATAATATCGACTTTACTGATAGAAATCAAATATGTCGTAGGACTTGTTTTGTAGAATCGATATTTTCATCGACTCTATCGGTAAATATCATCTTTTACCTCTGAGTTTATTAATTTATTAAAATTTCTCAATAAGTCGGCCTTTACACTTGATATTTGACGATAGAGTTGACGAAATTCTTCGAAACCATTCAACAAGTCGGCCGGTCAAGTCAGGAAAGACCGATAGAATCGATATTCAATTTTATTGATTCTATCGGTTAATATCAGGTCTGCCATACAATTCGATAAAAAAATTTGATAATTGTGATCGATATCATCGGTAAATATCAACTATGCCCATGAACCTGATAATATATTTCGAAAAAATTTATCGATTCAATCGATAAATATCAAGTTTGCCGCATGACTCGTTAACTTATAGTTTTAGAAATAACGAGTATAATATTTCAGTTGATAAGTATCGATGAAGTCTATGAAATTAATCGAAACCAAATATCATGTTGGCTGGGTAAGTCGGAAAAGACCGATATACTCGAATATCGATTATATCGGCAAATATCAAATTTACCATAGAATTCGATAACAAATATCAATAAATTTCATCGACATCCTCGACATTTATCAAGTCTGGTCTTGGTCTCGATAAATTATTTTGATAAATTTGATCGATATTATCGCAAAATATCAAGTCTAACCTTGGTTTCGATAACATATTTGGATCCATAATGTGTAGAAGTGTATGTCGCGAAGGTGTAATGGTGTGTCACTAAGATTTTATGTCGCGATGCCTCGAAGTTGTTATGTCGCGAAGCTTTCTGCTGTGAATTGTATGTCGTATTTTTTTTGTCGCGAATTTTTTTAGTATTGTCGTGAATTTTTGTCACTGAATATTGTCGCGACTTTTTTTCATGGAATGTTGTCGCGAACTATTGTCACGAATTTTCGTCGCGGAATATTGTCGCGTATTTTTTATGTGATTCTTTGTCGCGAATTTATGTCTCGGATTTATGTTGCGGAATGTTGTCGCGAGATATTGTCGCATATTTTTGATGTGATTCTTTGTCGCGAATTTATGTGTCAGATTTATGTCGCGGAAAATTGTAGCCAACTTGGGCATTATCTTCATCACAAATCAGAATTTGGACATTGTCACGAGGCTAGGGTCGCGAATCACGTTTATGGTATAGTGGCAAGTCTTCATCACAAATCGAAATTTGGGCATTTTCGCGAGCCTTTGTGATGAATCTGGTATTTTCACAAGTCTTCGTTCCCTCGCGAGTCTTCGTGCTAAATCGGGTATCTGGTATAGCAGTCTCGACTCTAATGTAAGCTCATGTGAGTAGTAGATTCGACAGCAGCTGCTACGGATGACTGAAAATAACCTAGTGCCGGTAGATTTAAGCGAGGACAGCAGCAACATGATGATAGATTTCAAATGTGATTCGATAATAATAATAATAAACACAAAATTAAAAACAGAAATGAAAAATACAAAATAAAAATTTTATTAACTAGTTTCACCGGTACCGCTTTTATATATTAAAATATTACAGAATATTCTACACCGTTAGATACAAAGTGGTGTATCATAGCACTTTCGATTATTACATTACCATTTTTTTTCCATACTTGTCATATGCCCATACATGTCATTACCACACCATATCTATCAATCAAACCCATACCACTCGTCTCTAACATCAACCAATAACCATACCATGTACTAACAACCATATCCTAACAACCATGTACTATACTACTAACGGGATTGGCTATGATACACCACTTTGAAAAGTGGTGTATCATACACCACTTTATGTAACCTGCTGTAGCCGGTTTTACCGGTTGCAGCTGGTTATTTATTTTTTTAAAAAAATGATATATTATATAAAAAATATATAAAAAATTAAATAAATAAAATATATATATTTCTATCTATTTAGATAAAAACAACAGTAAAATTTGATAATTAATTTTTATTTTAAAAATAAAGAAATTTATAAAATAATATTATTTTAATATTATTATACTCGTCGATAAATTAAATTGAGTTTAATGATTAAGTTGGAAAAAAAATGATTATTTCGATTATCGATTCTATCGGTAAATACTGATTTTAGCGTGTAACTCGATGACATATTTCGATTAATAATATCGACTTTACCGATAGAAATCAAGTAGGCCTTAGGACTTGTTTTTCAAAATCGATAAATTTCATCGGCTCTATCGGTAAATATCAACTTTTACGTATAAGTAGATGAATTTATCGAAATTGCTCAATTAGTCGGCCTTTACACTTGATATTGGACGATAGAGTTGATGAAATTCTTTGAAACTATTCAACAAGTCGGTCGGTTAAGTCGGGAAATACCAATAGAATCGATATTCAATTTTCTCAATTCTATCGATTAATATCAGATCTGCCATATAATTCGATAAAAGATTTCGATAAATATGATCGATATCATCGGTAAATATCAACTCTGCCTTGGGACTTGATAATATATTTCGAAAAAATTTATCGATTCAATCGTCAAATATCAAGTCTGCCGTAGGACTCGTTAACTATTAGTTTTTGAATTAACGAGTATAACATTTCAGTTGATACATACCAATAAAGTCAATGGATTTATCGAAATCAAATATCAAGTTGGCCTTTATACTCGATATTTAACATCGTAGTTGATGAAATTTCTCGAAACCATTTAACAAGTTTGCTGGCTAAGTTGGAAAAGACCGATAGACTCGAATATGGATTGTATGGACAAATATCAAATTGACCATATAATTCGATAACAAATATTGATAAATTTCATCGACATCGTCGACATATATCAAGTCTGGCCTAAATCTCGATAACTTATTTTGATAAATTTTATCGATATTGAAAATCTAACCTTGATCTCGATAACTTATTTAGATCCATAATATCAAGATTTATTTATCACGAAGGATTTCTATCGTGACGTCTCAAAGTTTTTATGTCACGAAGGTTTTTTGTCGCAAATTTTATGTCGCGAATTTGTGTCGCGAATGTACGTCGCGACAGTTTATGTCGCAAAGGACGTGAATTTTATGTCGCGAATGTACGTCGCGACGGTTTATGTCGCGAAAGACGCCAATTTTATGCCGCAAATTTATGTCGCGAATGTACGTCGCGACAGTTTATGTCGCGAAGGACGCGAATTTGTGTCGCGAATTTATGTCGCGATTCTTCGTGGCGAAATTGGTATTGTCGCGATCCTTCGTGGCAAATTTGGTATTGTCGCAATCCTTCGTGGCGAATCTGGTATTGTCGCGATCGTTTGTCTTGAATATAGTATTTGGTTAGTCGTGAGCCTTCATTGCAAGTCTGGTATAGTCACCCGCGTTTGTCGCCGATCTGATATGGTTACAAGTCTTGTTGCACATGGAATGGTCACGAGACTTCGTCGCAATCGAGTCTGACATGTCGAGAACCAAATCTCTGATTTGACACAGGAACGTCTAACGGCGTCGTGGCGGCTGTCTGGAAAACCACAGATGATGACCCATTCCGATGATGCAGATCCAATTCCAACCATTCCGATGTTGTAGATCCAATTCCAATTTTGGATCCAATCCTATTGACTGATGAATTGAGCAATTTATCGATTTTAAAAATATTAAAATTACAATTTAAAATTACGGGTTCAACAAGTAGATGGTTATTGGAATAAAATTATTTTTTTTATTTAAATATTTTTGAACCGTTAGATGGAGATCCAATGGCTATTAATACACAGATAAAGATGGTGTATGATACGCCACTTTTAAAATTGGTGTATCATAGCAGTTTGGTACTACTAACTACAACTAATACAATTACATAAACTAAACTAAATACAAAATATTTCTAGTTCATTAGAATACAACTAATAGTTTAGTTGCTTTATTACTAAGAAATCCATTTTAATATTCTTTAGGAAAAGTTTTATATTTCAACAGTTGTGTGTCCAAGATTCAGCAAAAGAAAGACCAAACATGTCAATTGTCGATTCCATGCTTAATAGTGAAATTTCGGATCTCCCTTCTCCTAAGCATCCAGCATTTATGGAAAGATCGAACTCTCTGCAGGAGTTCTCTGGACATAATCAGAAAGCATGTTCTATAAACTCAGTTACTCTTACAGTTGTAGAAGGTAGATAGAAGTTTCCAAAAGTAATAGGCTAGCCTGTAAATTACAGTGTTGGTGAGATATTCATGTGGAAAGATATCTAAGTTACCGCTGGTGGTGATCAATCTTTGTATCATAATTTTGACATGTCTAGCTTTTGGTGAAATTATAGTATACAGAATATTGTCATGTTCCAAGTTTTAGAAATTATTGTAGTTTCCAAGCTGTTTCATTGTCAATATCTGGAAAACCTGTAACAAGACTTTAATGTAGGAAGCTTTGTACACATGTAAAATGAACTTTATTTTTGGTTTTCAAAGGAAGATAGAAATAATAAAGAGCAAGTATAGGACGTAAGAAGACAGAGCAAGTTTAATTCTTATGATAGAAATACATATATAGGATAGTGCTTGTGTACCAAACTACCATGATTTATGGTAGTTTGAAAGACAAACATAGTTGATATACAAAATCTACTTCTTACCAAACATATCAAAAGTACATTTAATTTTGCTAACTAATACAAATATAGCATCAGACTAGTAGGGGTTGTACACTAGCATGGGCTATCATGTCTCAACACTTCTCCTTGATGCTGGAGCTGTCATGAAGACTAAGAATTTGTCAAGGAAATTCAAACCTTGATTTCTGTAGTGACTTGGTGAAGATGTCTGCTGCTTGTTCATCTGAGTTGCAGTGCTTGATCACCACTTCCTTCTCTTTCTCTGCGTCACGAATAACATGGTATTTAATTTTGATATGCTTTGTTTTATTATGAAAGATTGGATTCTTCACCATTGCCATAGTAGATTTGTTGTCACATAATATCTCTGTAGGATTAATTTGTTGAAAGTCTAAATCACACTAGACTTTTCTCAACCTTAATGCTTGATTTACTCTTAGCTGTGGAATCATTTGTTGGGATGCATGATGCCAAGTTCAGTGGCTTAATCTACTACCGTAGATGAATATTTTGCAGCCCAAAACCTTTGTTTCTTGGATATATCTGAACACTCTTTTACCAGTAACCAAATTAACCTCTGATGGAGAGTTCATAAACCTGGAAAGAATGGATGTTGCATACATAATATCAGGGTGCAAAATTGATAAGTACAACAATGAACCAATCATGCTCCTGAACATTGAAGCATCAATAGGTTTGGATTCATTTTCTTTCCTCAATTTTGCACCATGAACTGCAGGTGTACAAACAACTTTGCATCTGCTCAAATTAAACTTCTTTAGCAGCTCATTTTCATATTTTTCTTGAGAGATAAAAATCCCTCTTTTTGACTGCTTAACCACCAAACTTAGAAAATTGTCAATTTGGATGAATGACTCTGCTATTGAGAGTTCTTTCACTAAATAGAAAATAATTTGATTTACAAACCTAAGAAATCTGCCTAGATATCTGTCGTTACATCCCTAGAGCTGTAAAACGGGTCAAATGGGTCAGCCCTCACGGTTTTAGACGGGTTGGGTCAATATAGTTCGAGTTTTAAACGGGTTGAAAATTTTCCAACCCTAACCCAACCCTTGCGGGCTTAAATGGGCCGAACTAGCCCATATATATTATGACAATTTATAATATAATTTGTTACCCTACATGTTCATTCATAATTATAACACATTATACATTTTAGTTTCTACGTATTCATTTCAATAGTTGTATGCATCAATTTTTCTCTTCCCAAGGTTGAAAAGAGCAGATATATTGACATCCATACTTATCATCTAATTAAAATAAAAAAATAAATTATGTTAATTGTTAAATGGGTTGGTACACGAGCCACCCGTATAAACCCTTTTAATCCATGGGTTAAACGGATCGGGCTAAAAAGCCCGTGTTTTAAATGGGCTATAAAAATTATGACCCTAACCCTTTTATTCACGGGTTAAACGGATTGGCCCGCGGGCCTCGACCCATTTTAACAGCTGTATACATCCCTAGAAATCTGCTTAAATATCTCCCGTTACATCCCTAGAAATCCGCCGTTACAAATAAGAGATTTTCTATAATACAACTTTAATTAAGATAAGTTATTTACAGTATATCAATAATATTTACAGTTGTATATTATACTAACATCCCCCTTCAAATTGATGTTGGTCGATCAAGAAGCATCGATTTGCCAACTAAAAACTTATGTGGATTCCGTGTCATAGGCTTGGTAAACACATCAGCTATCTGCAAAGCACTAGATACATGAGGAAGAGTAATTACACCTCCATCTGCCACTTCCCTTATGGAATGATAATCAACCTCGATATGTTTAGTCCGCTCATGATAAACCGGATTAGTAGCAATCTGAGTGGCGCTAGTGTTGTCAGCGTGCAATGCTGTAAGATTAGTTTGTGGAAATCCAATCTTAGTAAGTAACTCACAAAGCCATACAACCTCAGAACAAGTAGCAGACATAGCTCGATATTCAGACTTTGTGGAAGATTTGGAAACACGGTATTATTACTTGCTTTTCCATGATATTAAGGTGTTACCAAGAAACATGCACCAACCAGTTACAGACCGATGTGTTTCTGGACACCTTGCCTAATTAGAATCGTTAAAAGCACTAAGTTAAGTAGAAGAACTAACAAGGAATAACAAGGCACGAGTAGATGTCCCTAAGAGATAACGAATCGCGATGAATAGCCGCTAAATGTAAATGCCTAAGAGCTTGCAAAAACTGACTGACCTGTTGTACTGCAAAAGAAATCAGGCAGGGTAATAGTAAGATAATTCAAGCTCCTAACTAATTGGCAAAAGCGAGTTGGATCGAAAAGAAGATCGCCTTCATCGCAATGATATTTGACATTTAATTCCAATGGAGTATCTACTGATGTGGACTCTTGAAGACCGGCTAATGCAATCAAGTCTTCAGTATATTTACGCTGATGTAAAAATATACCAGAAGTGTCATAATTAATCTCCAATCCCAAGAAGTATGTAAGAGAACCAAGATCTTTCATGCTCAAAGGATTCTTGAGATGTTCCTAAATGGCGGGTGCTTAATGAGCAATCAACTCCTATGATAACGATATAGTTGACATACACCAAGAGAAGAACATAACCAGCTGATTTATGGCAAAGAAATAAAGATGAATCATTTTTTTTGTATAAAAGATAAACGAAGTAAAGTAGATCTGAACTTCTCAACCAAGCTCGAGGAACTTGCTTTAAACCATATAGAGACCTCTTTAACTTACATACATATGATGGAGATAAAAGGAGCAAACCAGGTGGGGGCTTCATATAAATATCTTCTTTAAGATCACCATGAAGAAATGTATTTTTAACGTCTATTAGATGAAGATACCAGCCTTATGAGACAGCTATGGAAATGATAGTTCATACTGTAGTCATTTTTGCAACCGGTGTAAAGTTTCCTCATAGTCCACACTATACTCTTGTTTATTACCAAGGGCTACCAGACGAGTTTTATAATGAGCTAGAGTACCATCAGAATGTTGTTTGGTAGAATAAACCCATTTACATCCAATTGGGTTAACATTTGAAGGACAAGGAATAATATCCTATGTGTTGTTCTCTTCAAGAGTTGTAAGTTCTTTCTGCATAGCTTGTTGCCAACATTCATTCTTAGAAGCTTGGGAGTAACATATTGGAATGGAGATATGAGATAAAATAGAGGAAAAACCATACCGATTAGGAGGCTTAGATACTCTAGTAGATCTGCGAATAATGGGAGAACTTGAAGGAGTCTCATATTCTGATGGACTAGCATTCTCAGTTAGCGAATCAATCTTAGCATTCTCAGGTGGCAGATCAATCTCAAAAGGGAGTAAAGTTGGTTGACGACGTTGATACATAATATCATATCGAGATTGCTCTAAAGAAGGAGAATATCCTCAAAAGTAAGTAGAAGAGGAGCAACATGAGAAGACTCAACATGAGTGGTGAAAAATAGTGATTCTAAAAAAAACCAACATGTCTTGAAATACAAATTTTGTTAGAATTTGGATCAAAGAAAATGAAGTCTTATTGAGAAGTACTATAACCCATAAAAGCACATTTAGCGTATTGAACAGATAAATTTATGACGTTCATGGGATGGTAAATGTACAAAACAAGCACAACCAAATGTATGTAAATCAAGATAGCTAGGAGATTGATGATAAAGATGATGATAAGGAGATTCAAAATTTAACACTTTAGATGGTAATCTATTAATCAAATATATAGCCGTAGATAAAGCTTTAACCTAATATTTAAATGGAACGGATGACTCAATCAATAAAGTACAAGTGACATCTAAAAGATGACGATTTTAATGCTCTGCGACTCCATTTTGTTGTGGTGTGTATGGACAAGAATGGTGTGATATGATTCCTTTCTCACATACAAAATCATGAAAATCTTGAGACATTTATTCCCCACCTGAATCAAATCGTAACACTTTAATACAAGTAGAAAACTGAGTCTCAATGTGAGCCAAATATGTCTTAAACACAACGAATACCTCAGATTTGGAACGAAGGAAATATATCCATGTAAATCGACTAAAATTGTCAATGAATATCACAATGTACTTATAATTATTATGAGAAACAATTGGTGGGAGACCCCAAATATCACTATGAATGATATCAAAACATTTGGTTGCACGACTACCAAACTGAGGAAAAGAAAGTGCTTTACTCTTGCTTAATTTACACATAGAACAATCAAATGAAACATTAGAATTTGAAATTTTATTTCCCAACAAACCAAAATTTAACAAATGAGACAAAACAACATAATTTGGATGTCCTAAACGTCTATGCAAGACCTGACTTGAACAAGCTATAATGATACAAGAAAAAGATAGGAAACGAGGACTAGAAAAGTGTATAGGAAATAGTCTCCCAACTCTTGGCCCCTTCGCGACACCTAATCCAGCACAAGATAACCATTACGAGAAAAATGCACATCACAATTATCATCTACAAATTGACTAGCTGAAATAAGACTTGTAGCAAACTTTGGTACTACAAGAACATTCTTGAAAGTTGAAGTAATATCTCCAACCTTAGTAACAGATAAATTACTACCATTTGCTATCTCAATTTCTGATGAACCACGATATTGTCTAACATTTTTATGCATGCTTGTAGAGTTGGTCATATGATTGGATACACCGCAATCAATAAGCCAATGATGAGATGAAATATTATTACCTTGCAAGCTTAAGGCTGAAAAGGCAAAAACAATCATCCGCTATACCATTTCAGGAGCAAGAATTGATCCCTCTATTGTGGAAGGCATGGTAGACATAGTTGGGGCAACAAAGTCAGTTTTGATGCTGGAGGAAGATGAGTTATTGTGATGGTTTTGAGGACGAGTAGGACACTCTTTGATAATATGTCCTTGTTGCTTGCAATAATTGCAAAACTTCTTACTACTATGGTTAGTAATACGACCATACTCTTTGCAACTATAACATTGTATCTTAGTCATATCGCTCCCCTTTTCTTTTCCATGTGTCGCAAATCCAAATTGAATAATATTCATTTGGTGCAAAGTGTTTTAAGTGAGAACATATTGCTCCTCACAAATTAGTTTGCGAAAACAAACATCTAAGAAAGGAGATGGATCACGATTCATCAAGTTTGACCAAATAGTCTCAAAATTAGTTCGTAATTTCATCAGAAATTGATCTCTCTTACTTTGCTCATGAACTGCTTGGACTATGGAAAGACAATCAGCAGGTACCTTAGCATAAGTAATATCCATGAATTCAGCCCACGTATTTTGATATCCAAAAAATTAATCTTGAATGGAAAGACTGCCTTGAGAATAATTAGCAATCTCATGCTTCAATTGAAAATGCCTTGCACTGTTATCCTTATTGTACACCTTTTTCAAGTAGTCCCACATGTCCTTTGCTGTTTTACATGATCTTAGATTAAGGACAATAAGAGGATCAATTTACCCTAAAATCCATGTCATCACCCGAACATATTTAATTTTCCATTGAGATAACTTTTTAGCATCTGTAGGAGCTGGATCACTTCCATCTACATGACCCCATAATTCCTTCCCCGTGACAAATAGTTGAAACTGAAACTCCCACGCTGAATAGTTCTTTCTAGTGAATCAAACGTTAAATGACTCACACTGATTCGAAGTCATTACTAAGAATGCCCAAGGAAACTAAGAAACCCAAATTTCAAGAGGAAAGAAACAAAGGTTCAATACAAAATGACCAAAACCAAAGACTCAAAGAACTCTCAAAAAATGCAAAGTGGCTCTAATGCCATGTCAATTTGGTTGAATGACTCTGCTATTGAGAGTTACTTCATTAAATAGAAAATAATTTGATTTACAAACCCAAGAAATCTGCCTAGATATGTGTCGCTACATCTCTAGAAATCCGCCTAAATATCTCTCGTCACATCCTAGAAATCTGCCGTTACAAATAAGAGATTTCCTATAATACAACTCTAATTAAGATAAGTTATTTATAGTATATCAACAATATTTACAGCTGTATATTATACTAACAGAAATAACTCATTAATGTCAAATTATTCATTTCAAAATTGATACCACCAATAAGTCATCTTCTTGACTTTTGACATACAAAGTAGCGTTATTACAACTTTTCTTGAATCCCATCTTATGCATGTGAGAATCTATTCTTGCATACCAAGCTCGAGGAGCTTGTTTCAAGCCATATAATTCCCTCTTCAACAGACACACTTCATCTCCACCATTCTTGAATCCTTCAGGTTGCTCAATGTACACTTGCTCCTCCAAATAACCATTTAGAAAGGCAGATTTTACATCCGGTTGATAAACTGGCTAGCCTTTAATAGCAGCAAGCACGAGAATGATTCAAATAGTATCAAATATTGCAATCGACACAAATGTTTCAAAGAAATCCAGCCCTTATTGTTGTGCATATCCTTTAACCACTAGCCTAGCCTTATGTTTGTTAATGGAACCATCAACATTGAGCTTCAACTTAAAAATCCATTTGGAGCCAATTACAAGTCTGTCTGCGAATCTTGAAACAAGGATCTAGGTGTTGTTGAATGAATCATTTTCAACTCCTCCTCCATAGCTGCTCTCCATTCAGGACTATCAAAAGCTTCATCAACAAAAGCTGGCTCTACAGATGCAAAATTACATCTTTTGTAAATGTCTGCCAGAGTTCTGCTTCCCCTTACAGCATAATCATCATCTTCAACACTTGCAGATTCATCATCTGACTTGCACTAAGCATTTAATTGAGAAGGAAAAAGTGGAATGTTGGCATTTGAGTTTTCATCTTTCCAAATTCATTCATTATCTTCATCCATCTTAACACTTCTACTCACATGGATTTGTTTAGTATGAGTATTCAAAATTCTATAGCCCTTGGATTCACTACAATACCCCACAAAATTCCAACTTCAGCCCTTTTATCGAGTTTGCCTCTCCTTGCTTCAGGAACTAAAGAATAACATAAGGTGCGAAAGACATTAAAATGAGCCACGGAATGTTTGACTCCAAACCAAGATTCATAAGGCGTCTTGTAATTGAGACCTCTTGTTGGAAGTCAGTTTTGCAGATAAACAGTTGTGTTAACAGCTTCTGCCCATAAAATCTTAGGAAGATTCTTTTCAAATAAGAGACATCAGGCGACATCATGATAGACATGTTTTTTCTTTTACTCACACTGTTTCTATTGAGGAGTATAAGTGACAGTGAATTGGTGATGAATACCTTTAGCTTGCAAGAAATTTTTGAACTGACCAGATGTATATTCAGTGACATTGTCGAGCCTTAGGTTCTTGATATGACAACCACTTTGTGTTTCAATATAAACTTTGAATCTCTTGAAGATTGGCATCACATCAGACTTTTGTTTAAGGAAGTAAACCCAACAAAATCTAGAGAAATCATCGATGAATATTAATAAGTACCTACTACCACTATAAGAAGATATACTCATTGGTCCACAAACATCAATATGAATTAATTCAAGTTTAGTTTTGGCTCTCCATGCTTGATTCATAAGAAATGAAATTTGACTTAATTTTCCTAGCTGACATACTCGATATACATCAGAATAATCAGTTACGCTAGGCAGGTCTGGAACTAACTTTTTATCATGCATCACCTTCAAAGAATGTTTATTAATATTTCCACATCTCCTATGCCATAGACAAGCATCAACTTTTTGGCCAACATGAGCTTAAAAAATAGTAGACTTCCAATCTAAAAGAAAACTCTTTTAGTTCATTTTAATAGACAATAATTTGTCACCATTTGGCTCAACAATTTTACACACTTTGTCCTTAAACAAGATGACATAATTCAAGTCTAAGAGTTGTCCAACTGACAGCAAACCTTGACTAATTTCAGGAACACAAAGAATATTGGTATAGTTTTTCGTACCTGAAGAAGTGTTGACAACAACATACCCTTTTCCTTTAACTTCTAGCAGCCTTCCATCTTCAAGTCTGACTTTTGAAGGATAATTTTCATCCATGCTTTTGAAATTGTTGAGTTTAGATGTCATGTGATGAGTGCATCCACTGTCAACTAGCCATGTATCTTCCTCTTTAGACATCAAACAGCTAGTTATCAACTTCTCTTCAGCTTCGTCATGATTATCATTGAGCTGAGCTGGTTGTGCATGAGGTTTATGATCTTGCTTATTTGTTTTGTTGGACACACCTTATTAGCATGACCAAACTGCTTGCATATTTTGCATTGAATGCCAGTATGATACCAACAATAGTTTTCAGTATGATTGGTCTTCTTGCAATAAGGACATGGTGGAAACTTATCTTTTTTGAATTTTCCTTTATTTTGGAACCTTTTGTTTTTGTTTCTTTTCAAAAGCTTTAGAACCTCATTCAGATATTCCAGCCTTCTGTGCAACAACAAGAGCAGAATCAGTTCTTGTTAGCTTTTCTCTAAATGCTCTTCTCTATTCTACTGCATTCAGAGCATTTGAGAGCTCTATCAAAGATATTATTGACAGATCCCAAGAATCATCCAAAGAAGAATTCATTGCTTCAAATCTCTCAAGTGTAACCATCACCTTTTCCACAATCCTCTTTTCTTCCATCTCTTCACCCAACAACCGTAATTCATTTACTATCTTCATGAGACGATCTATATAATCCTTGATCTTCTCGGTTTCTTTCATTGTCAATAGCTCAAACTCCTTTCTGATATTGAAGATTTGCATTTGCTTTGTCCTGCCTGTTCCTTGGAAATCAGACTACAACTTCATCCAAACCTGATGAGCAAATTGAAAAGCCATGATCCTAGTAAAAAAAGGATCTGACAATGCAGAATGGGTAAAAGAGAGAGCCTTTGGAATCTTGTTAATATCTTCATGCTGCTTGATCTGATAAAGAGTTGAATTTTTACTTAGAGGCAGAACAACTTTCTCTTCAACTATATACTGCCATAATCCTTGTCCCATAAGGAAAGCTGTCATTTTATGTGCCCAAATATGATAATTTTCCCCATTAAATTGAGGAACAGGTGGTATTGTATTGTTGGAGGATATTGTTTATCTGTTGTATAGAAGAAATAAAAATATAGATATCAAGTTACAAGCCCTTAAGATCAATAGATTTCTGATACTATATGTTGGATTTCAAAGGAAGATAGAAATAGTAAAGAGAAAGCAGAGGACGTGAGAAGACAGAGTAAGTTTAATTCTTCCTATAGAAATGCATACATAGGGTAGTACTTGTGTACCAAACTACCATGATTTATGCTATAGTTTGAAAGAAAAATATAGCTAGTATATAAAATCTACTTTTTACCAAACATATCATAAGTACATTTGATTTTGCTAACTAATACAGATACAGCATCGTACTGGCAGGGGCCGTAGACTGGCATGAGCTGTCATGTCTCAACATTTATCAATATGTCAGAAGAGTGAAAATTCCATGACTATTGCCATCAATTATTATTAATCAGGAAGGCCACTCTAATTTGTGAATTTAAGAGTGACACGGAAACAAAGCATACATTGTCTGATTTACTTTGGTCGTAGTTTCATTGTCATTGTCTGGAAAATTCTAACAAGACTTTAAAGGCAACGACTTTCTGTACAGAAGAAGATTTACCATATATGTTATTATTCAATCATTAAAATATTAACAATGCGCCACATTCATGGAACTCAGAACCAGATTCGTGTTGAGAGCAATAATTATCTCAATATGTACTTTCTATTTTACCAACCTAGGCACAGCAATAAACTCAGTCACATCTTCACAGCCCATTAGAGATCCTGAAGCAATCACCTCCGGTGACAGGACCTTCAAATTGGGATTTTTTAAACCTGAAAATTCATCAAATCTCTATGTAGGAATTTGGTACAATAGAAAATCCGAACCTGTTATATGGGTAGCCAACAGAGACAAGCCTTTGGATGATTCATCAGGAGTAGTCACAATTGAAGATGGAAACCTTGTGGTTTTGAATGGACAAAATCAACTCCTTTGGTCGTCAAATGTTTCGAATTCCGGAAGCAATACAACTGCTCAGCTTTTGGACTCTGGAAACCTCGTCTTACAGGATGGCACTAATGGAAATGTCCTTTGGGAAAGTTTGAAGCACCCCACCCATGCTTTTGTTAGAGGAATGGAGTTGAGCAGTGAAAAAATGAACGGTCCAATATTGCGGTTAACATCATGGAAAAGCCCTATAGATCCGTCACCTGGAAGTTTCTCTTTTGGGATTAATGCACTGAATGTTCCAGAACTTTTTATTTGGAAAAATGGTAGTCCATATTGGCGCTCAGGTCCATGGAACGGCCAGGGTTTTATTGGATTACGCACTCTGCCTTCTGGGTATCATGGTGGATTAACATATTTAGAGGACGAGCACACAGGATTTGTTAATATCAGTAGCGGGTATCAGGATAGTAGAAGTAGTACCATGTTTCGTGCACTGAACTCTCAAGGGATTCTTGAGAAATGGGAATGGATAGATGGAAAGAATGATTGGGAAGTCAGTCCCCGGAATCAAGAATCCGAATGCGATGTTTATGGTAGGTGTGGGGAATTCGGAATATGTAATCCTCAAAAAAATCCGGTTTGCAGCTGTCTGACAGGATTCGAACCAAAGAATCGGGACGAATGGAGTAGAGGAAACTGGAGTAATGGTTGCATCCGAAGTGAACTGTTGCAGTGTGAAATAATAAACCAGACAGGTCAAGTGACCAAAGAAGATGGTTTCCTGAAACTTGAGAACATGAAGGTACCATATTATGTAAATAGGATTTCAGTCTCTGAAGTGGAATGTAGAGAGCTCTGCTCCAAGAATTGTTCATGCATAGCCTACGCATACGATGCTGGAGTTCCCTGTATGACTTGGTCAAGAAGCCTGATTGATTTACAGAAATTCCCGAGGAATCACGGAAAAGATCTTTACATTCGATTAGCTCATTCAGAATTCAGTATGATCAGTATATTTAAATGAGTTAGACCAGGTTTCTCTTGACATAATTAATATATTTTTATACCTTTCTGTAGAAAGGAAGCGGAACATAGTTGCTGTTACAGTACCAGTGGCTGTGGGAATAGTTATTTTGGCAATTTGTACTTATTTCCTATGGAGATCCGTGAAAAAACGTAAAGGTAATATGATTTGGATTTGAGAACCATCTTTATCATATCAATTGGGTTAACTTTGTTTACCATTTTGCAGCTGTTAAACTAGCAAGTACCCACATGAGTGAAGTAAATGTTCAGGATCTACCAGTGTTCAGTTTTGCGAAAGTGGCTAGTGCCACAAACAACTTCTGCTTATCAAATAAGCTCGGAGAAGGTGGTTTCGGCCCAGTATACAAGGTATAGTGTTACTATATATTGAAAGCTAACCTTTTTAGATGTTGAAGTAGAAAGTAGTAATTGATTCAAGTTTCTTGATAGGGAGAGTGGGAAGATGGAAAAGCAATAGCAGTCAAAAGATTATCTAAAACCTCTGGTCAAGGGCTTCAGGAATTCAAAAATGAGGTCATGTTTATCTCTAAGCTTCAACATCGGAATCTTGTTAGACTCTATGGATGTTGTGTTGATGGAGAAGAAAAGATGTTGATATATGAGTACATGCCTAACAAAAGTTTGGATGCCTTTCTCTTTGGTTAGTATCTTGCATAGACATTGTTTTCACAACCTGATTGGATAAACTTAGCCTAATCATGTGTAAGTTTGATGGTATTTTATTTAGATCCCAGCAAACAAAAGCTTATAGACTGGAGAAGACGATTTGATATTATAGAAGGGATAAGTCGAGGTCTTCTCTATCTTCACAGGGATTCAAGATTAAAGATTATACATAGGGATCTTAAACCAAGTAACATCCTATTAGATGAAGAACTAAATCCAAAGATATCTGATTTTGGGATGGCAAGAATTTTTGGAGGCAAGGAGGACCAAAACAACACTATAAGAGTTGTTGGAACTTAGTAAGTAGTCTATTCATTTTATTTCTTTCAACTGATTACAATATTTGGGTTTGTAAGATACTCAAATGTATATGGACTTTTGAAATACAGTGGCTACATGTCTCCTGAGTACGTTACAAGGGGACGATTCTCCGAGAAGTCCGATGTTTTTAGCTTTGGAGTTTTGCTATTGGAGATTATCAGTGGTCTAAGAAATGCTAGTTTCTATCAGGATGAGCAGTCATTAACCCTACTTGGCTTTGTAAGTTCATTTTGCTTTTATCTGGTTTGACATTGTTATTATGTTTACCAGTTTATGACTAACATGGCTTTTCAGGCATGGAAACTGTGGAATGAAGACAATATTGCTGCATTCATTGATTCAACCATTGAAACTCCAGATTTCCAATTAGAAATTTCAAGATGCATACATGTTGGATTACTATGTGTACAAGATTCAGCGAAAGATAGACCAACAATGTCAACTGTCAATTCAATGCTTACCAGTGAAATAATTGATCTTCCTACTCCAAAACAACCCTTATTTACTGAAAGATCAAATTCTACGGAAGAATCCTGTGAACGTAACAAAAAAGCCTTTTCTGTAAACTCTGTATCACTTACCATAATTGAAGGTAGATAAAGTTTCATATATGTCACAGGCGAGGTTGTATCTGTACAGTATGTGGACTGCTCTTTAATTTATTTATATGATTAGTCAGAATTCAAAAACTATGGCCATGTTTAGCTTTTACATTGTCCGTTAGAAAAGATGGAGCACAACATCAATGTCCCTAATGGGATGAAGAATTGGTCAGAAATGTACAAAATCTAATCCACGGGAACAAAGTATGGTTTGACTTGTCTGAAGTAAGACTTACCTATAAAGCTGTTTCAAAGTCGGCGACTGGAAAATATCTCCATGTGCAGTCACTATCTCTGTGTGGCTATGTATACTAACTTCTCATAAAGAATATCCCAAGCAGACTCATAATGTGAAACCATCCAAATCAGGCATACTACTATCAGCAGACATATCAGAAAACCACTATTCTCATCTCTGTTAGAGTTGAGATTTTCCATGAATATTACAATGAAACATGTGATGGTTGAAGTATTTTGTTGTTGAATGCATTGGGTCTGTAAATGTCTTGTTTGTTTTTGAGATATGAATCTACCTTGGGATATTATAGTAGAGATATTTTTAATGTAAACTACTTTGGTTCTGCTGAACCTTGGTTCTGCTGTAATCAATCTGATATATATCAAATGAATATCTCTTATGTGAACAAGTGAGAGTTACATCTTCATTTTTGTTGTTCTACAGCTTTTCAAATTTTTCTTTTACAACAGTGGTACCAGAGCGGTTTCTCAAGGGAGTGTGGAAGAGTCATTCTGAGACATGGCTTCTAGCAGCTCTGTTCCTGTTGGTCCTCCCATCTCCAATGGAGAAAACTACTCCATGTGGGCTGTCAAGATGAAGACTTACTTAAAATCTTTGAGTCTGTGGGAAGTTGTAGAAAAGGGAGAAGATTCTATTCCTTCTCTCAGATCAAATGCTACTTTGAATGAGATAAAGAAGCATGATGAATTGATAACCAGAGCTCCTAAGGCTCTTACATGCTTGCATTCTGCTATCACAGAGACCATTTTTACAAGGATAATGGCCTGTGAGAGTGCAAAAGAAGTGTGGGACAAATTAAAGGAGGAGTTTGAAGGCAGTCCAAGAGTGAAGGCTGTTAAACTTCTCACTTTAAAAAGAGAATTTGAGCTCCTACATATGAAGGAGAATGAGGTTGTGAAAGACTATTCAGCCAAGCTTATGGAGATAGTTAATCAAATTCGGTTACATAGAGAGAACTTCCCAGATCAGAAGATTGTAGAGAAAATACTAATCAGTTTGCCTGAGAAGTTTGAGGCAAAAATCTCTACCATTGAAGAGTCATGTGATTTGAGCACTTTAACAGTGACAGAGCTGATTTCAAAGCTTCAAGCACAAGAGCAGAGAAGCTCTATTAGAAGTAAAGAACCTGTTGAAGAAGCTTTTCAAGTAAAGCATCAGAAAAGTAAATCACAAAAGGGAGAAAAGAAGCAGTTTAAACCCAAGAATATTGAAGTTGCTGCATCTGGACATGAAAAAGGGAAATTTTCCACCTTGTCCCACTTGCAAGAGAGATAATCACTTAGAGAAGGATTGTTGGGAGAAGCATGGAAGACCAACCATTCAGTGTAGATTCTGTAAGAAATATGGCCATATAGAGAAGTTCTGCAGAATCAAACAAAAGCAGGAGGGTCAGCAACAACAACAACCTATTCAACAAGTTAATTACACAGATGAAGAAAGAGATAAAGGTTTTGAAGACAAGTTGTTTGCGGCTTCTCACAATCTTCATTCAGATGTTAGCAATATCTGGTACATTAATAGTGGATGTACAAGACATATGGCCAGAGATGAATCATTGTTCAATGTTTTGGACAAGAGTGACAGAACCAAAGTTAGGCTGGGAAATGGAAAAGTCATTCAAGCTGAAGGCATAGGATCACTGCAGATCAAAACTCCAAAAGGTACCAAATCAATATCAGATGTTCTTTATGTTCCTTCTCTAGCCCAAAACTTGCTTAGTGTTGCTCAGATGTTGCATAAAGGATATAGAGTAGAGTTTAAAGATAAAATGTGCATCATTTATGATTCATCTGGAGTGGAAATAACACAAGTGAACATGTCCTGTAATTCTTTTCCTTTAAGCTGGAGTTCAGTCAATCATAAGGCTTTATCTGCTGATGTTGATGAATCAATGTTGTGGCACAAGAGACTTGGGCATTATAGCCTTCCATCTCTTAAATTTATACACTCTAAAGGTCTTGTGTCTGGCTTGCCAAATATAGAGATTGTTAAAGAAGTGTGCAGGGCATGTCAACTAGGCAAGCTTCATCAAGTTCCATTTCCACAGAAAAGCTCATGGAGGGCCAAAGAAAAATTAGAGCTTGTCCATTCTGATTTGTGTGGACCAATGAAGACTGCCTCTTTAAATAGTAATATCTACTTTCTCTTATTCATTGATGATTATTCAAGAATGACTTGGGTGTATTTCCTTAGCCATAAATCTCAAGTGTATGACTTGTTCAAATCATTCAAAGCCAAAGTTGAAAGGGAAAGTGGACATCAACTCAATGTTATCCGAACAGACAATGGAGGAGAATACACCTCAAGTCAATTTGAGGACTTCTGCCTAAGAACTGGTGTTCAACATCAGTTAACAGTTCTTTATTCTCCACAGCAAAATGGAGTCTCTGAAAGGAAAAATAGAACAATCATGGAAATGGCTCGATCAATGCTAGCAGAAAAGGAGTTACATAAAACCTTCTGGGCTGAAGCTGTCAATACAGTTGTTTATTTGATTAATAGACTTCCAACTAGAGCAGTAGAAGGCAAAACTCCTTTGGAAGCTTGGAGTGACAGTAAACCAGCAGTGTGTCAGCTAAAAGTTTTTGGCTCAGTCTGCTATATACAAGTACCTTATGTGAAGAGAAGCAAGCTGGACAATAAAGCTGAAGTTGGAGTCTTTATTGGCTATGGAGTTCACAGCAAAGGCTATCGAGTTTACAATATTAGGAGTGGTAAAATTCAACTCAGCAGAAATATCAAAGTTGATGAGAAAAGTTACTGGGATTGAAAGGAAAATAAAGCTGTCAGTGATCAAACCACTCAAAGCAAGCCAACTTGTTCGTGCAGCAGCTCAAAAATTCCATCAGATGCAGATGATCTTGTTGAGCCCACCACAGATTCACCTGTGATAAAGATCAAATCTTTGGCAGATGTATATGAGCAGAGTAATTTTGCAATTGCAGAGCCAAATTCATTTACCGAAGCTGTAAACTTACCTCATTGGTATACAGCAATGAAGAAGGAGATTGAAGCAATAGAAAGAAATGAAACTTGGACTCTTGTTGATAGACCTGCGGACAGAAATATCATAGGAGTCAAATGGGTGTATAGGGTCAAACTGAATCCAGATGGTAGCTTATTTAAGTGTAAAGCCAGGTTAGTTGCAAAAGGCTATGCTCAACTCCCTGGAATTGATTATGGGGACACATTTGCATCAGTGGCCAGACATGAAACTGTAAGGATGCTGCTAGCTTTATCAGCTCAAAACAAGTGGAAAATATTTCATCTGGATGTAAAATCAGCTTTCTTGAATGGATTGCTTAAAGAGAATGTTTTTGTTGAGCAACCAGAAGGGTTCAAAATTTCTGGAGCTGAAGATAAAGTTCTTAAACTGCATAAAGCGCTTTATGGATTAAAGCAAGCTCCAAGGGCTTGGTATGGGAGAATCAACTCATATATTGAGTCAGTTGGGTTCAAAAGAAGTATCAATGAACCTACTTTATATGTGAAGAGAAGTTTATGTGGAAAGCTAGTAGTAATCTCATTGTATGTGGATGATTTGTTAATCACAGGAGATGATGAAGGTGCAATAGCTGAATTCCAAACAAAGATGATGGGGGAGTTCGAAATGACAGATTTGGGAAGCATGCAATATTTCCTGGGTTTAGAAATTGAGCAGACAGATGAAGGAATTTTCATGAGTCAAAAGCAATATGCCACATCTTTATTGAAGAAATTGCATTTATACAACTGCAAACCAGTAAGCACTCCACTAGTTTTGAATGAAAAACTACATTTGAATGATGGTGAAAGCAGGGTAGATTCCAGCTCTTATAGAAGTCTCATTGGAAGTCTTCTCTATTTGACAGCTTCAAGACCAGACATCATGTTCTCAGCAAGCCTCCTATCAAGATTTATGCATAATCCAAGTCAAAAGCACTCAAATGTAGCAAAAAGAGTACTTAGATACATAAAAGGTACTCTTTATCATGGAATATGGTATAAAGCTGTCACAAATGGAAGTTTAGTAGGCTTTGCATACAGTGATTGGGCAGGCAGCAAAAAGAGTACTTAGATACAGTATTCTCATGGAACTCAAAGAAGCAAGAGACAGTTGCTCAGTCTACTACTGAAGCTGAATACATCTCAGCTGCTACTGCATCAAACCAGGCAATATGGATCAGAAAAATGCTTAATGATCATGGTATGTCTTTAACTGATCCTACAATTATTTTTGTTGATAATATGTCTACTATATCCATGGCTGAAAATCCTATTCAAAATGGGAGAACAAAGCATATAAATATTAAGTATCATGCTTTGAGAGAAGCTGAAAAACAGGGTGAGGTGAAGCTTTTACATTGTAGAAGTGAGGAACAAGCTGCTGACATATTCACAAAGGCTTTACCTATGGCTAAACATGAAGAAATGAAGCACTTGCTTGTAGTATCCAAGAAAAATCTCAATGAGGAGTGTTAGAGTTGAGATTTTCCATGAATATTACAATGAAACATGTGATGGTTGAAATATTTTGTTGTTGAATGCATTGGGTCTGTAAATGTCTTGTTTGTTTTTGAGATATGAATCTACCTTGAGATATTATAGTAGAGATATTTTTAATGTAAACTACCTTGGTTCTGCTGAACCTTTGTTCTGCTGTTATCAATCTGATATATATCAAATGAATATCTCTCATGTGAACAAGTGAGAGTTACATCTTCATTTTTGTTGTTCTACAGCTTTTCAAAATTTTCTTTTACAACAATCTCTTCCATGCATGGATTTGCCATGAGTATATCATTCTGAACTCCAGTCCGCCTCAGAACACCGGACTGGATGCTGATGATTCTCCAGGTCAAGTCGATCAAAATACTATCAACTTACCAGTTTGTTATAGTGGTGTCAAATTTGCAACAACACTATGCCTTTTAGTTTAATAATTTGTGATGTTAAATTATCACAACAAGTGCCTTCTAAAATTCTTTTTCACTTTTTAGATTTTAAATATTTTTATATAACATTATATGATATTTCATATTTTGAATCTATATAAACACTCTGAGGATGAAAAACTAAAGCAAGAGTTCCTTTTATGTTAAAAAAATTCTTTCATATGCTTGACATCACAACAATGGTACTAGGAAAATTAGATCTTTGAGGGGCTTGTGAAAAAAAAAAAAACACAAATCCAAAAACAAAACCCTAAACACAGTTAAAATCTGTCTTCCACTGTCTTGCTCAAGTCATATTTCTCTTCACTGAAGAAAATTACCATGCTTAGTCAATGAAGATGGAAGTGTATCTGAGAGTGTTAGGGATTTTCATTATATCCCTCTTTCACAACAGACCACACGTTCAATGATCAAATTAATAATATGATGAATCAGCTTTGTTGATAATGTTGATGCCATGACTAATCCCATATTATGCTCCGATAACAGTTTGTTAGGGATAGACGAGATAGAATAGCACCAACCAAAGTAGAAACAAACAACAAAGTAATGAAGAAGTAGAAAATAGATACAAGAGATTTAACATGGTTTGGCAATGTGCTTGCTCTACCAAGATAGCAACTTAACTATTGAGAAATAAGGATTACAAGTCATTCTGACTACACTCTCTCTCCAATGCTATCATACGCTCTACATAGACTAGCAATAGCCTAATTAACCAATTGTACCGAAGGAATAACCAAACCTAACGAGATGCCTTAAACTTCTAGAGATAGAACGTCTTCTCCAAGCCATCCATTGTACCAACAATGGCGCTATCTTTGCCAGACAACTTTCGGATACCTAGAAGATAGTAGAGGCGTCAACTCTTGATGATTAGGGTTATGACCCCAATCCTTGATCACCACCCAAGAGGATGGATGAGATGATTACTTCTTCATGAGATAACTCTATTTATAGTGACCACCAAATATACTTTCCTAATTTATTTCCTCTTTAGGAATACCAAATAATCATATTAGGAAAACCAAATCCTTTTCCAAATAAGGATTATAACAATAAGGAAATAGATTTAAACTCTAATTAGGAAATCCTTCCTAAAGGGAATCCTTCCAAAATAGGAATCCTTATAATTCAAGTAATTAGGAATTCCTTGTGATTCAAGACATCCCAACAAATCTCCACTTTGACTTGAATCACCTCAAAATTTTGAGTCTTCTTCCAAAGTCCCACATCGGTTAAAGAAGTCAAGCAAGACTTGTATATATACATCCACACTCACCCTATTAGAATAAGGTATTTGGTAAGGAGTCCAAGAACAAAACCGTGTGGGCTAGGCCCAAAGCGGACAATATCATTCTATGTGGGGTGGAAAGAGCAGAGCTCGGGGCCCAACAAAGTGGTATCAGAGCCCGGTGTATGAAAGTGGAACCCGCATTTGATTCTTATTCGGGGTACCTTGTGTCGAAAATCTTCCTGATAATCTGGTGGTCAGGTGGCGTGTCCCGGTGTATGTGCGTAACGGCAGTGCAAGATGTTTAAGACGAATCGTGTGGTTATGACTCGAGGGGAGGTCGCTCGAGGGGAGGCCACGAGATTGGTGGTCCTTTGGTTTGAGGGGAGAATTGTTGGGTTACAATCCAAAGTCCCACACCAGTTAAAGAAGTCAAGCAAGACTTGTATATATACATCCACACTCACCTTATTAGAATAAGGCCTTTTGGAAGGAGTTCAAGAATAAAACCGTGCGGGCTAGGCCCAAAGCGGACAATATCATTCTATGTGGGGTGGAAGCAGCGGAGCTTGGGGCCCAACAGAGAGGTCTCCTACTATGGGAAGCTGTGGAATCAGATACTTCACATAAAAATTAAGAAAACCCATCTCTCAATTAGATGAGAATCCATGAAGAAAAGATTTCCAGAAATTTCAGAGCTTTAAGCACTTTTCATTTAGCTGTTAATGAATCTTTATTCATACAAATCATGGCCTACAAAAAGCTAAAGAAGTAGATTGAATTTGAAATTTCAAATAAGCGAAAAAATAAAACAATTATTGATTTTCAACATCAAAAAGAAGTTTGAACTTCTCAGGATGAAGAAAACTGAGAACATGAAATATCCATAAATAGAGTTATGAAAATTGTTAATCAAATAAGATTGTTGGGAGAGGACTTGCCAAAAAGACGAGTGGTTGGAAGGTAATGGTGACTCTACTAGACATATTTGAAGCAAAATTCTGCTCACTTAAAGACTCATGGAATTTATCTCAACTCACCCTCATAGAGCTTGTGAGTGCTTTACAAGCTATAAAACAAATAAAAGCTTTCAGAGAAGAAGAAGATTTAACTGAGACTGCACTTACTACAACTCAAATGGTGAAAACACAGATAAAGAATCCAACCTTCAACAATGACAAAAGAAATTGGAAAAGCTTTCCACAATGTCCTCACTGTAAAAAAACCAACCACACTAAAAAATATTATTTTTAGAAACCTAATGCTCAATGCAGTGCTTGCAAACAACTTGGACAAGTTGAAAAAGTTTGTTCGGTAGATAGTAAACAAAATCATGCTCAGCTTGTATAAGTCACTAAAGAACTTACTCTTCTATCTACAGCTCAGGAGGAAACACTTTTTATGATTACTGCAATTGGAAACAATACTAGTGTAACTCAAAAGTTTGATAGTTGGATGATTTACAATGGTTCTACTCAACACATAACAACAAATTTCAACAACTTTAAGACTTTGGATAGAACATATTTTTCCAAAATTAAGCTTGGAGATGGAAGACTATTGTATGTCAAAGTAAAATGTACTATTTCAATACAAACTTCATAAGGTATTAAGCTTATCTCTAATGTGTTATTTGTTCTTCATATTCAGCGCAACTTTTAAGTGTTTGTAAATTATTGGATAAAAATTATTCATTGAAGTTTAAGAATAAGTTGTGTGATATCTTTGATCTTCAGGTACAAAAATTTTGTCTATTGGAATGCATAATAGGAGTTTTTATGGTGCTTTAGAAAATGACAAAGTTGATAATGATGTCAAAGATCTGTTAAGTGATGACTCTCAAACAAATCAAGAGTTATCAGTTGAATCTGCTAATATTAAGAAGTTGGATTTTGATTTACAGGAAAATGATAAGGTTTGGGTTTGATGAATTTGAGAACTCTATTGACGAAAACAGCTTCAAGGATGCTATTTATGATCATGTAAAAACATCAGTAGATATGCAAGTTGAAGATTTTGTGAACAAAAAAAGTCAAAACAAAAAGAAGAAAAAGAATAACAGATGTCATGCATAACTCTTGCAGCAAGAGGGAGTGTTGGATGGTGGTGTCAAATCCGCTGCAAAACTATGCCTTTTATTTTAATATTTTGTGATGTTAAATTATCAGAACAAATCTCTTTAGGAGTTCCTTTTATTGTTTTTAGATTTTGAATCTTTTTATATCACAACATATTATATTTCATATTTTGTATCTATATAAACACTATCGGAATGAAAATCTAAAGTATGAATTCCTTTTATGTGGAAAAATCTTCTTTTATATGTTTGAAATCACAAACACTAATACATATTGCAAATTCTAATATTTCAGGCATAGAAATTAAGGAATGCAAACAATATTCCTTGTTGACTAGTCATAGTATACAGAACCTAACGTGATCGGCTAATGAAATCCGCATCCTGACAAATATTTGTTATCAAACAGATTAGTTTGATTTATCAAGCTATTCCATCAAATGAAAATATTTATCCTTTGACTTCTCTTAAAACTAATGCTCAGTTTTCAAGTTGTTTCATTCTCGAATTACGTTGGATTTTGTTTGAACTATTTGATTATATAATTATTATTTTAACATTTTAATAACAAGAGACCAGAATAATAAGTTCGCAACCAAAAATAACAACTTCGCGATCAAAATGACAACTTCAGCCCCTCCTCCAAATTTATTTTGCTTAACCATATGAATAAGTCCAGATCTCAACTCAAAGTTATCCATTGTTTCTGCAAGAAGATTATGGCTTGAGGCATGTGTGGAATAGAGTATTAACGCAAAGTCATCCTTTCTGCATTGCCATGAAAAAAAATTATAAGAATTTTAAGACAGTGACTTTCTACACATACAGAATAAGCCTTATCATTAATCAAACAGAAACAATTCACCATGTTCTTTATAGAACTCATAACTAGATGCATATTGAGAGCTCTAATTATCTCAGTTTGTATTTTTGCTTGTTCGAACTTATGCACTGCAATAGACTCCATCACGTCTTCTCAGCCGATTAAAGATCATGAAACAATCATCTCCGGTGAAAGTACTTTCAAATTGGGATTCTTTAGACTTGGAAATTCTTCAAATCGCTACATAAGGATCTGGTACAATAGAAAATCTGAACCTATCGTTGTTAGGAAATAATGTAGGCAAGATAAAAAGTTAGAATTCTAATGAGTAAGAACACACGGATTTTCTGTGGTTTCGCCGAAAACTGCCTACTCCACGTCGCACTAGTGTTAGGGTTTCTACTATCTTTTCTGAGTACATAGGGTTTACAATTACAATGGATCTATTTATATTCTAACTGACCCGACACAATCTGAGCCCAATATAAAAGAGAAAAATAAAATAATAAAAGATAGACTCCACACTTAACAATCTCCTACTTGGAGGCTGACATTACTATTTTTCTCACTCTTGTAAATCTAGTAGACCCTTCTTTTCCTTCGCTAGTGCAATAGCCTTCTCTGCGATCAGCTCTGAAGGCCAGCTGAAGCTATGCAATGCTTCAGCTTCTCTTTGATAACCACCTTAGTAAACATATCTGCCGGGTTGTCATCACCTGCTATCTTTACCAAGGTTAACACCTCATCAACAATCAGCTCACAGATAAAATGATATCTTAGTTGAATATGTTTCGTCCTAGCATGAAACACTGGATTCTCTGCAAGATTGATTGCACTCTGACTATCACTGTAGAATACACTTTGAATCTGCTCCTTACCTAATTCTGCCATGAAGTTTTTCAACCAAATCATCTCCTTGCTAGCTTCTGAAATAGTCATGTACTCAGCTTCTGTAGTGGAGAGCGCAACACTTTTCTGAAGATGAGACATCCAGCTAATAGCTGTACCACCTAGAGTAAAAATATACCCTGTAGTACTTTTTCTCCCATCTAAATCACCTCCTAAATCTGCATCAGTAAAGCCTTCTATGATAGTATTTGTTCATCTCAAACAAAGTCCTCTATCTGTAGTGCCTTTCAAGTAACGGAAAAGCCACTTTACTGCTTCCCAATGCTCCTTTCCTGGATTTGACATAAATCGACTCACAACTCCCACTGCATGAGCAATATCTAGTCTAGTACATACCATCGCATACATCAAGCTACCAACTGCTGATGCATAAGGAACTCTGCTCATGTAATCTCTATCTTCATTTGTTTTTGGTGATAGCTCATTTGAAAGTTTAAAGTGACTTTCCAAAGGGGTGGTCGGAACTGTAGCATCCCGAAGATTAAACCTATCAATTATCTTTTGAACATACTTCATTTGGGACAGCTTCAAAGTACCTTCTGACTTGTTTCTAGTAATCCTCATCCCAAGAATCTGCTGTGTAGGACCTAAATCTTTTATCTAAAAAATATCAGATAATTGATACTTTAACTTGTTGATTTCTATCATGTTAGATCCTGCAACTAAAATGTCATCAACATAAAGTAACAAAATTATGTAGGAGTTTGCAAAAGACTTGATATAACAACAATGATCCATCTCACCTCTCTTGTAACTATTGTTAGTCATAAAGCCATCAAATTTCAAGTACCATTGCCTGAGAGCTTGTTTCAAACCATACAAGCTTTTCTGCAACTTGCAAACCATGTATTCTCTACCAGTAAACTAAAAACCCTCTAGTTGCTTCATATTGATATCCTCGTCAAGATCTCCATGTAAGAATGCAGTCTTTACATCTTATTGCTCTAGATGTAAATCCTTTGCAGCTACAAGCCCCAAAACCAATCTAATAGTAGTCATTTTTACTACAGGAGAGAAAATCTCGTTGTAATCAATACCCTTCTTTTGCTGAAAACCTTTTACTACTAATCTTGCTTTGTATCGCTTGCTTCCATTAGGTTCTTTCTTGACTCTGTATACCCATTTATTCTCAAGCGCCTTCTTTCCTATCGGTAACTTAGTCAATGGCCAAGTCTTATTCTTTTCAAGAGAAGACATCTCTTCTTGCATTGCATCCTCCCACTGCTTAGAATCATCCGTCTGTATTGCCTTTGAGTAACATTCTGGTTCACCATGTTCTGCCAAAAGCAAATAAAACTAGGATGGAGAATACCTATCCACTTGCTTTCGATCTCTACCAGACCTCCTCAATACAACTATAGGTGTAGGCGAATTTATTGGTGTATCTTCGTTTGCACCAATATCATCATCAGTAATATCTTCCAACACTGCTTCTTCTCTTTTCTCAGTCTGTTTCATTGTAGCCTCAGAATCTGCCATAAACTTGTCTTTGTATAAGATGTCCTCATAAAAAATAATATCTCTACTTCTAAAAACCCTTCTGCTATCATCATCCCAGAAGCGATAACCAATGTCATCAGAACCGTAGTCGATAAAATAACATTTTTTCAATTTTGAGTCAAGTTTATCTCTGTCAGAATTTGTAACTCGCACATATGAAACACAACCAAAAGTTCTCAAATGTGAAAGATTTACCTCTTTTCCTGACCAAACCTCTTCAGGAATCTTGAACTCTAATGGAACTGAAGGCCCACAATTTATGAGATAAGCTGCTGTATTAACGGCTTCTGCCCAAAATTTCTTTGGCAGCCCTGCATGTAGTCTCATACTTCTCGCCCTTTCATTAAGAGTTCTGTTCATCCACTCTGCTACACCATTCTGCTGCAGTGTCTCTGGAATGATTTTGATCATTCTAATACCATTCTCTGCACAATAGTCTTTGAACTCACGACTATTATACTCTCCACCATTATTAGATTTCAAACATTTGATTTTCAAATCAGTTTGGTTCTCAACCTCAGTTTTCCATCTTTTGAAAGTAGAAAACACATCAGATTTATTTTTCAGAAAATAAACCCATACCTTTCTTGTCGCATCATCGATAAAGGTGACATAATAACGAGCTCCTCCAATTGACTCCACGGATGTAGGACCATACACATCTGTATGTACTAATTCAAGTTTTCTAACCTTTGGTGTCTTGGCAACCTTTGTGAAAGTCACTCTCTTTTACTTTCCCAATACACATGCTTCGCAGAAACTGAGATCAACTGTCTTCAACTCTAGAATCTTGCCATTTGTTACTAGCTGCGTCATGCCCTTCTCGCTCATGTGTCCAAGTCTATGATGCCATAAATTTGAAGGACTGACACCATTGTTAACTTTATTTAAAGAATCTGATTTTTCTGCAACATACAAGGTTCCAACCTTCTGCCCTCCTGCTAAAATCAGATTACCCCTTAAGACCATCCATTGCCCATTTGCAAAAGCTGTATGATAACCATCTGCATCCAACTGGCCTACTAAAATCAAATTTCTCTTGAGTCTAGGAACAAACCTAACATCTGTTAGTTTCCATACCATCCCTTTAGGATTCTTCAAGTTCACATCACCTTTTCCTTCGATGAATAATGGTTCATCATCGGTAAGATGAACCTTTCCAAGCCTTCCCGGAACAAATTTGTGCAGTAATTCCTTGCACGGAGTCGAGTGAAACGACGCACCCGAATTTATAATCCAAGATTCTATTGGACATTCTACACAGCAAGCAAGTGCATCAGAATCTTCTGTTGCTGCGTTCACCGAATCATTCTCTCTTCTGTCTTTCAGGTTTCTACACTGATTTCTGAAGTGACCAGTCTTGTTGCAATTCCAGCATACAATATCTTTACGCCCTTCTTTACTACTTGTCGAGTCACTTCTCTTTTTCGATTTAGGTCTACCTTTTTGGTTCTGACCTCCCTGAGACTTTCTGCCTCTGCTTTCAGTATACAACGCAGAACCCGATCCCGATGACTCTGCAAAATTACGCTTCCGTGTATCTTCATTGAGAATCAAATCCCGAATGCCTTTGAAACTGAGAGTATTTATTCCTGATGAACTGCTTATTGCTGTAACCGTTGCTGCCCAACTATCAGGCAAGGATGACAATAGGAGTAGCGCCTGAACTTCATCATCAAATTTAATCTTTACCGAATCCAATCTCGATATAATAGAATTAAATTCGTTCACATGATTAGTGACCGACCCTCTTTCTTTCATCCTGGTATTCACCAACTGACGAATCAAATATACCTTATTAGAAGCAGAAGGTTTCTCATACATATTTGATAACGCCTCGATCAGTCCGTAAGTAGTCTCCTCGTTGACAATATTGTACGCAACATTCCTCGCCAATGTCAATCTGACCACGCCTAGGGCTTGCCGATCTAGAAGTTTTAGTCTGCGTCTGACATACCTTCTGGCTTATCTTTCTTGAGAGGTTGATGTAACTTTTTCTGATACAAATAATCTTCGATTTGCATCTTCCAAAATCCGTAATCTGTTCCATCGAACTTATCAATCTTAACTTTCCCATCTTCTGCCATTGCTTCGAACCGAGGCTCTGATACCACTTGTTAGGAAATAAAGTAGGCAAGATAGAAAGTTATAGATTTTAAAGAGTAAAGAACACACGGATTTTTCTGTGGTTTGGCCAAAACTGCCTACTCCACGTCGCACTAGTATTAGGGTTTCTACTCTCTTTTCTGAGTACATCGAGTTTACAATTACAAGATATCTATTTATATTCTAACTGGCCCGACACAATCTGAGCCCAATATAAAAGAGAAAAATAAAATAATAAACAGACAGACTCCACACTTAACAAACCAGACAGGTCAGGTGACAAAAGAAGATGGTTTCCTGAAACTGGAGAACATGAAGGTACCATATTACCTAAATAGGATATTAGTCTCTGAAGTGGAATGTAGGGAGCTCTGCTCCAGGAATTGTTCATGCATAGCCTACGCATATGATGCTGGAGTTCCCTGTATGACTTGGACAAGAAGCCTGATTGATTTACAGAAATTCCCGAAGAATTATGGAAAAGATCTTTACATTCAATTAGCTCATTCAGAATTCAGTAAGATCTATGATTAACACTACCCTTCTCTGTATGTTTTGATTAATTTACTTTTAAAACTTTTCTACAGAAAAGAAACAGAACCTAGTTGCTATCACATTACCTGTAGTTGTGGGAATAATTACTTGGGCAACCTGTACATATTTTGTATGGGGATGGCTGAGAAAACAAAAAGGTATTTTGGTTACATTGGTTGGCAAAATCCTAGATTACGAGAATAATTCTTTATTGACCATTTTGCAGCTATTAAAGGAGCAAGTATAGAAATCAATGAAGTAAATCTTCAGGATTTACAGGTATTCAGTTTTCAGAAGGTGGTTAGTGCGACTAACAACTTCCACTTAACAAATAAGCTAGGACAAGGTGGTTTCGGCCCAGTGTACAAGGTAATTAACCTTCTAAAAGCTAAGACTTAAAGCTATTCAAAAAGTACTCATTGGTTTTAATGTGTCCCTAGGGAGAGTTGGAAGATGGAAGAGTAATAGCAGTAAAGAGATTATCAAAAACCTCAGGACAGGGACTTCAGGAATTTAAAACTGAGGTCATGCTTATTTCTAAACTTCAACATAGAAATCTTGTAAGACTTTTTGGATGTTGTATTGATGGAGATGAAAAGATGCTGATATATGAATTTATGCCGAATAAAAGTTTGGATGCCTTCCTTTCTGGTTAGTATCTAGAAAATGTCTCCGACTTAATGGAATTTTATTAATGAATTAGTCTTACTATTTGGGGCATTCTTTTTTAGATTCGTACAAAAAAGTTCTTCTAGATTGGAGAAAACGATTCATCATCATTGAAGGAATAAGTCGAGATCTTCTTTATCTTCATAGGGATTCTAGACTCAAAATTATACAGAGAGATCTCAAACCGAGTAATATACTTTTGGATGAAGAATTGAATCCCAAAATATCAGATTTTGGTATGGCAAGAATATTCGGAGGCAATGAGGATCAGAACAGAACAACAAGAGTAGTCGGGACATAGTAAGTAAATAGAATTTCTTTTCAGCTCTTACACCAACACCAGTCACATTTGAGGTTTTTATATGTTGCTTTGAAATGGTACCTTTTAAAGTTCTCATGTGTTGTTTTGAAATGCAGCGGCTATATGTCTCCTGAATATTTGTCGAGAGGACGATTTTCTGAAAAGTCCGATGTTTTTAGCTTTGGAGTTCTATTGTTGGAAATTGTCAGTGGTAGAAAGAATGCAAGTTTTTATCAGCATGAGCAGTCATTATCTCTACTTGGCTATGTATGTAAGCCTAGTTTTCCTTACCTGCTTTGATATAAGTTATAACCGTGTTAAGTAGCTAATAAATTATACATTTTCAGGCATGGAAGTTATGGAATGAAAACAATATAACTGAGTTAATTGATCCTACCATAAGAACTCAGATTCTTGAACAAGAGATTTCTAGATGCATACATGTTGGATTGCTGTGTGTGCAAGGTTCAGCAAAAGAAAGGCCAAACATGACAATTGTCAATTCCATGCTAAATAGTGAAATTGTGGATCTCCCTGCTCCAAAACATCCAGCATTTATGGAAAGATCAAATTCTATGCAGGAGTCCTTTGAACATAATCAGAAAACATTATATTCTGTAAATTCTGTTACACTTACCGATGTTGAAGGTAGATAGGTGTTTTCTAGAAGTCATAGGCTAGCCTGTATAGTATTGGTGTGATATTCATGTGCAAAGTTCATTATGTCATGAATCATTGGATCTTAATCTTATCATGTTTTGATATTGATGATCAGCATAGCATACAGAAACTTGTCATGTCAAGTATTGAAATTATGGTGTGAAAACAATGGATTGGCTCTAATGAAGTCTACATATTCTGAATGTCGATAGTGAAAAGAAAGGACTGGTCATGTTAGAAACTGATGGAAATCACGAATGAACCGAGTTCACTAATCAATGAACTGAGTTCATCTATAAATGAACTAGCTTAACCAACACCGAAAAAGAAACACAAACATCAATTATCAGCATAAGTTATTAGAGAACCAATATATAATACCTCATAAGTACTAACTTGATCATTAACCAAGTGATAAACATAAACCCAATAAACAACTACATAAAGTGGCTTTTAAGAAATATGGATAAGCTGTAAAATCAGAAAAGCTAATACGCATATAATATGAAATTGAGATTGGAACTGACACTAGTTTTCTTTAAAAAGTTTCATCACATCAACACTCCTCCTTAAAAATTTTAAGAGACAATGCCTTTTTAAAGAAAACTACTAGTTGAGTACTAGCCAATGCCTTAGTAAGAAAGTTCGCATCTTGATGATTTGAGCTGCAGTAAATAAGCTCAATTTCACCATTAATAACTACTTCACGAATTGAATGAAACTTGACCTTAATCTGCTTTATTCTCCCATGATATGTTGGATTTGTAGTCATAGAAATAGCTTAAATATTATCACATTTGATCACAACAACTCCATTAATTTGTACTCACAAATCATCCAAAATCCTTTTAATCCAAAGCAGCTTCATTTAAAGCTGATGCTACTACAATGTACTTAACTTCTGCTGATGATAGTTAAGCTTCAATAGAAATCACCACTTTCAAATGTGAATACAAACCTAGTAATACTCTTTGAATCATCTTTAGAACCTGCCCTATCACTATTATCATATCTTTCCAATTTAACTTCATTTCTGCAATACCAAATGTCACAATTCAAGGTACCTTTGATGTACCTCAACGCCCTTTTACATGTTGCAAGATAAAGCATGCCTGGAGAGTGTATAAACCTTAACAGTAAACTAGCTGGGAATATAAGAGATGGTTTGCTTGATGTCAAGTATAAAAAACTTTCAATAAAATTTCTATAATATCTTGCATTGACTTTCTCACATCCATCATCTTTAGATAGCTTCGCATTCATGAGCAGGAGGTTGAAACAGATTTTGAAGCATCCATTTTGAAGCTCTTCAATATCTCTTTTGCACACTTGGTTTGTGACACAAATATTCCATCTACAAGTTGAGTTACTTCTATTCCAAGAAAGTATTTCACTAACCCAAGTTCATTCATCTCGAATGCCTTTAACATGGTCTCTTTGAACTTCACAAGCCCTTGAATATGATCATCTATTACAAGAAGATCATCAACATAAAAAGAAATGATCAATCTTCTTGAATTAGTACCTTGCTTAACATAAAGTATAAGTTCATTGATGCTCCTCCTAAATCCATGTTCAATGAAGTAGTTGTCAATTCTGTCATACTAGGCTCAAGGCACCTACTTCAATCCGTACAAGACTTTATGAAGCTTTTACACTTTATCTTCTTCTCTTGCAATCATAAACCCATCAAGTTGATTAACGAAAATCTCATCTTGAAGGATGCCATTTCAGAAGGCCGATTTAACATCCAAGTGACAAACTCTCCATCCATATTGTGCTACTAGTACAAGTATAAGTCTCATTGTGTCATGCCTTGCAACGGGCGCGAAAGTCTCTCTATAATCTACTCTTGGCTGTTAAGAATTGCCTTTTACCACCAATCTTATTTTGTGTTTAAAGACAAAGTCATCATGATTTACCTTTATCTAAAACACTCATTTGACTCCAATCACCTTTCTATCATTTGGTCTTGTAGTAAGCTTCCTTGTCTTGTTCTTCTTAATCATGGATATCTCATCTTTCATGGCTTGTCTCTACTTCTCATGTTGTGTAGCGTCTTCAAATGTCATAGGTTTATCAACCATAAAATTGCACCTTTCATAAATTTCAGCAAGGGATTTTGTCTTCAATATTGGAGAATTAGATTTTGATTCAATTTGATCCTGCGCTGCAACTTCTTAAGTAATTTTTGGTGAAATTTCAAACACAACTCTTCACCTTTTCATTCTCCAAATCCCAAAAAGTATCTTCATCCACTTCAATATCTTTGCTGATTTCTTGCTTTCAGTTTTCAAGTTGAACATTCCATATCCTTTTGCATTTTCAGCAGAACCAAGGTTTAACTTGAGCTTTATCATCCAATTTTGTTCTTGTTGCTGCTGGAATATGAAGGTAGCAAGTAGAATCAAATATTTTTATATGGCTCACAGAGGGTTTTCTTCAAGTCCAAGCTTCATATCGAGTCATTTGCTTAGTAGCCTTAGTTGGAAACCAATTCAAAAGATAAATAGCAGCATGTTCAGCCTCTGCCCAGAAACTTTTAGGAAGCTTCTTCTCAACCAAAAAGCATCTTGCCATCTCTATTGCTGTTACCCACATCTTGATAGAATTTATTGAATTCTGCTGATGTATACTCCTTACCATTATTAAATCTGAACTTCTTAATCTTCAAATTAGCTCATTATCCATCATAGATTTGAATCTTTTAAATGTTGAGAAGGCAACTAACTTGCTTGACCAAAAATAAACTCAAGTGTACCTTATAAAATCATCAATAAAAAATATAAAGTACTTGCTTTGATTAAGAGATTGCACACTCATGGGACCATATAAATTAGTGTGTATAAGCTAAAGTTTCATCTTAGCTCTAAATTCAATACCTTTAGGAAATGATTTTCTATGAACTTTTCTTAATTGACATGAACTGCACACACCATCTACACAATTGATCTCTAGAAGATCTTCGACCATATCATTAGCTTTCAAATAATTCAATGAAGATACACCGAAATGACCTAGCCTTCTATGTCGTAGACTATATGCTTCTTGTTGTGTAACAAAAGTAGAATGTTTGATGTTTTCTAGCCTAAATGGACAACTATTTTGTTCATATCTACTCTAACAACTTCACTACTATTTCCATAAAAAAATTACACAACAACAATCTTTAAATGACAATAAATAACCTCTTCTAACCAACTGAGCCACACTCAACAAATTCTTATCCAAGTTAGGAATCAATAAGACATCATGAATATGTTTATTTTTTTAACAGTTTGTATAAGAACCGTACCTCTACTTGTGGCTTGAACTACTTGATCATTACCAAGCTTCACCTTGGTGTGATGTGATTTGTTGATAGAAATGAAAAGAGTCTCATCCCTAGCCATATGATTTGTCAACCACTGTCTATGTACCATGATGTCTTCAGTGTTGCAGTGCTGGTCTGTGTAGCTACATATAAATGTTCTGTAGCTTGAAATTTAGTTAGCTAGTTGAGATAGTTAGGGCTGCTGAGATTGGCTTTGTTTGAGCTTACAAAACTTCTCATTATGACCCCAATTTTTGCAATGATAATACTAAAATTGGAGTTTACGTTTAACTCTGCAATATTTTGACAAATGGTTTCTTCTTTTGCAAGTATTATATTGTGGAAATTTGTCTCTCTGCATTGATAAGCTTCCATCATTCTTCCCATTTAGCCTTTTTTTGTTAGACCACTGCTTGTTGTGATCTTTACCATCAGCTTTCTTCCCTTTTAAAGGTGAATTAGAAAAGTTTCAACACATCAACATTGCCTAGGAATCAATTTGAGAAGTTGAGTACTAATTAAGGTACTCACCATGCTTCCGCTTGATCCTTAAGCTGGCAGATCATGGGTTCGAATGTTGAGGGAGGCGAAAGAAACCAACCGTGACCACCGATTGGGATAACCTAGCTAGCTAGTAGTACGAGCAGAGCTAACACAGCCGGACTAGTCGGGGTGTTACAAGTGGTATCAGAGCATTATATCTTTTTAAGGGGCAATGAGGAGTGAGTGAGAGATACACTCCAAACACCTGAAAGTTCTATTATGGCTTCAAAGGTGAATCTGCCTCCACCTTCTATTTTCACTGGAGAGAATATGATTATTGGGCTGTGAGAATGGAGTCTTTTCTACTTGCTTATAACCTTTGGGAGACAGTATAGAATGGAGTCTTTTCTACCCATTTCAATGTCAATTCTTTGAAATTTATGCAAATGAATGTATGGTTAAATAAATGCTCATGTGGTTGAAAATGAAGGTGTGTGTGGTGCTTGTCAAATTGGAAAGATGCATAGATAAGTTTTCCTATAGAAGGAGTTCAAAGAGTAAAAAAGAAACTTGATCTTATTCACACTGATGTATATGATCCAATGAGTGTGTGTGCGCAAAGTCAGAATAGGTATTTCATCTTATTTAGTGATTATTTCACAAAGATGACTTGGGTGTATTTCCTCTCAAGCAAAGCTCAAGTTTTCTCAGTGTTAAAAAAGTTCAAAAAAACAAGTGGAGAAGCAATATGAGTGTGAAATCAAAACTTTGATGTATGATGACGCAACATAGTATAAATGGAACAAGTTTGACAAGTTCTTTGATGATTGTGGCATTCATCAACAATTCACTGTAAGCTACTCTGCAGAGCAAAATGGTGTGTCCGAATGAGAAAACAGGACTGTAATGGAGATGGCAAGATGTATGTTAGCAAAAAATAAGCTTCTGAAAAGTTTTAAAGCTAAAGCAGTTTACACTGCTGTTTACCTTTTGAATAGGCTGCCAACAAAATCACTGAAAGAGATGACTCCAATTGAGGATGAAGTGGTATGAAACCTTCAGCGAATCATTTAAAGATATTTGGCTCTATTTGTTATTGACATATTCCAGCTACAAAAAGAGGAAAATTAGATGACAAAGCAGATTTTGGTATCTTGCTGGGGTATGCTGCACAGGCAAACGGATATAGGATCTATAATTTGAGAAGAAAGAAAGTTGAAGTGTCTATAGATGTACAAGTGGATGAACATGCATTTTGGAATTGGGAGAAAGGTGAAGTAGAGACAACTCACTGTTGTGATCATACTCCAAATTCAAAAAGTGATGATCAAAGCAGTACCTCTGAGGTGGAACTACAATCAGATGATGATCCTTCTGCTGATTCTCTATCTCTCAAAATTAGGTACTTAGTTGAAATCTATGAGAGATGTAATCTAGCTGTTGATGAACATGTAGACTTTAAAGAGAATTTTATCCCCAGATTACAGAATAGGAAGAAATAAAGGAAGCATTAGACTATGAATTAGGCTAAGTTAGCTCATGTTCCAACATACACATATAGAGTGACCTAGACTCGGCTCTAATCATGAGAGCACACAATGCAGACCCTACGGACCTACCTAAAGTCTGCTAAAACAAATAACAGTCCAAACAACCTATCAATCAGCCATTTATTAATTATCTTTCTTAATCTCAGACACAATCCCTTTATTAATTTATAATCTCCAATTCGTGTTGTTATTTACAATGGCTAACCAGAAAAGGAATACTAACCAGTCAACGAAATACAAGCCGCGCGAAAACGGCGGTTCTGTTACAGTTTCAGTTAAGAAATTTTATATTCTGCTAATTTAGTCCAATTATCCGTTTAGTACATATAAGTCATTAAAACCCATCCTAACAGCATCCAAAATTGTGACCAGTTCATTAATTCCTATTCAGACAAAAAAACAGCATTAATCCATCCTTTAACAGTCCAATTTGACATTACACAACAGCCAGCAATCCCAAGACATCACAGTTTTAACTTAGTATATTTTAAAAATATTACCCTAGTAGCTAATTAGCGGAAAATGGAATGTACAGTACAATATCAATATTGGCCGAAGCCCAGTATTCAGTAATTCAGTACGGCCGAAGCCGAGCAGTTCAGTATCAGTAGTGGCACTTCAAGCCGATAAAAATAGTGTGAGGATCCTCTATTCCTAGGCATGCCATGGATTCCACCTTAATCTGTCCTAGGGCAATTATTCGGTTAAATTACAGTGTTTAACAGTCCAGTAATCAAGTTCGGTATTTAATTCATTATTTCAGTCAATTTAATATTAACAGTAACACGAAATTAGTTTCAAATATATATAGCAGTAGGCTTATTTCGGGTAGATAAACAACAAATAATCTGACACATGCAGCATCCATAAAACAGTACGTCATACATTGTATTGGACTAAAAACAAAATATTAACCATGACGGCAGAACCAAAGTCAAGACGACTATCAGACGACTACTCCTCAGCCCGAGCAGTTTGTTCCTCCTGACCCTCTGCAGAATTGAACCAGAAACATTAATCACGGGATACAGGGTTCCAACACAACCCGAACCCGGCAGAACTCAACCCTAACCGAATCGGACAGTCCTTACAAAATTACGAAACCGACTCTGAAAGGCAACGAGACTTACCGAACGACTCAGACTACAACGTCACTGCGATTCGCGACGCCTACGACATAGAACCCCGACGGAAAAACCCAACTGACAGAATCATAGTATTAGCGACCAAGATCAGTAAAATAACCCAAAATTCGAGTATCACAGAATGGACTTACTAGAATTCAAGACCTCAACGGAATCCGATCGGAACCCTAATGAAAAATAGAATAGAAGAACGGAAACCTATGCGTAGATACAGAGTACCGATATTAGAACACAAACCGGAATACATTAATGGAACATAATCTAAAAAGACTTACCAGAACCTAACTGCGGCAAGAGCACGATCGAACGTTCTCTTTGGCTCTCAACGCTCTTTCTTGTTTTTAATTCGTGAAAGGATACACGAATGAGAAATTAGGGTTAGCTTAAGAGTCTTATAGAGTGACTAATATTAACCCCCCCCCCCCGACTCGGGAAGAATTGTAAATTTAAATTATAACTTTGACAAATCCCAATAAAACCCCTAAATTATGACATCAGCTACTAAGCCCGAAAAAGGTCCGTTATAGTTTAAAAAGTGGAATCTTACAATGAATGAAGAGATTGACATGATTATCAAGAATGAAACTTGGGAGCTCACTCCAAGACCATCTCACAAGAACGTTATGGTGTCAAGTGGGTTATCGAACCAATCTGAATCCTGATGAGACAGTCTTCAAGCATAAAGCAAGGTTGGTAATAAAAGAATTTACTCAACTTTCAGGTGTTGATTATGGTGACACCTTTCTTCCGGTAGCTAGACATGATACTATAAGATTATTGGTAGCTTTAGCAGCAAAAATGGGTTGGAAGTTGTATCACCTTGATGTAAAATTAGCTTTTCTGAATGGCTTGCTGCAAGAAGAAATATATGTTGAGCAACCTCAAGGCTTTCATGTTTCAGCCTCTATAAATTTGGTTTACAAGTTGAAAAAGACTTTGTACGATCTCAAGCAAGCACCAAGAGCTTGATACACTAGAAATGACTCACATTTGGTAAGCCATGGGTTCAAGAGAAGTGAAACTGAAGCTACTTTGTATGTGAAGTCTTTTGATGATGGTGATGAGATTATCTTTCTATCTATGTTGATGACTTGCTTGTAACTGGTGAAAATTTCCAATTGGTGCAACAGTTTAAAGAAATAATGGAGGAAGTGTTTGATATGTCTGATCTTAGTGAAATAAGTTACTTTCTAGGTATGGAAGTTCATCAATGTGTTATTGGTATCTTCCTCTCTCAGCAGAAATATGTTAGTGATGTCTTATGGAAGTTTAAAATGGAAAATTCCAATATGTTTTCTGCAAGTTTGTTATAAAGGTTCATGCAAGGTCCTAGTCAAAAACATTTTGGAGCAGCAAAGAGGATTCTTAGATATCTTAGAGGTTTTTCGGTAGACCTTGCTATATGGTATTTGAGAGAAGAATGTGATGAACTGTTGGGTTTTTCTAACAGTGATTGGGTTGGTAGCAGAGACGGAGCCAGCCATTAAAAGATAGGGGGCCGAATGTAACCCCGATTATTTATGGGTTGCGGGGCAGCGCCCCGCGGTACGGTATGATATATTTTAAATAAATTTTTAAAAAATATAATTAAATTTATATATTATTATAATTTTGTTCATACTAAATTTGTTTAAATATATATAATTTTTCTTTTATAATTTTATTATATAATTTAAAAAATTTTATTTTAAAATTTTATATATATTTTTTTATAATTTACTCTAAGTTATTGTTATATATTTATATATATATATATATAAATACCAATTATTGTTTAAAATTAATTATTTTAATATAAAAAAGGATTAGAAAATTCTTTGATACTGTATAAATTTAAATTTATTCATATAAGAAATTGGTAGAGGAAAATGTTATATATTTATTATATAATTTATTATATTTATATATTTAAATTTATAAAAATTGATAATACTTTATAGATAATTTTAAAATAATTTTTAATTAATTATTTTTTAAAATTTATAAATTTTAATTATATAATACCATATCTAATTAAAAATAATATATTTAATTAAAAATATAAAATACAGTAATATGTTTTTAAAAAAAAATTGAATATATTTATATTATTATATAAGAATAAAATATTTTTTTCTAAAAAAGAAGTAACCTAAGAATAAAAATAAAAAAAAAAAATAAAAAACAAGAGAAAGAAAGATAGAAATAAGAAGGGTTTGAACTCAGCACCTCTACAAAGAAGTAGCATAAGAATTTGAGGAAAAAAAAAACAAAACAACAAAATTAGAAGAAGTAGAGTCGAACTCAAAACCTAATAATCAATTGGCAAAGTGCTTAGCCACCAAATCATAATTTTCCGCATATGTACATCAATTAGACAATCAATTGGCTAATCATGCTATTTGATTGAGGAAAATCTTGGGAGCCTTGGGAATGGTTCAAGAGAAAGCTACTCCAATCTATGTTGACAACAAATCTACATTAGTGATTGTGAACAATATGGAAGAACTAAATATATCATAGTTAAATATCATGCTATTAGAGAAGCAGAGAAAAATGGTGAAGTTCATTTTATTCATTGCAGTTCAAATGATCAAATGGTTGATATTTTGACTAAAGCTTTATCCAAGAGCAAGTTTGAAGAACTAAGGACTAAGCTTGAAGTGTAAAAAAACTAAAAGAAATGAGTGGTTGAATCGTGAGTTTTGTCTTGAAAACTAATAATCTTTTGTGGTCATACTTTTGTATTTTTTACGGTACTCATTAAGCTAAACCAACCATACTTGTGTAAGAGATTAGTTGTACTCTCACTCACCTATCTTCTCGGAGAAGCTTTTATATATTTAAATTATCATTTTGAGTGAATGTACAAGAGATCATCTTGGCTTCATTTTTGTGGTCTCTACTTGAGAAACTCTGCGACTTTCAACCATTTGAGCTAAGTAAATACTTCCACCGTCCCACAAATGTTGCAACATTTGTATTTTGCACATTTGCCAATGTATTTCAACGGTAGATATTTTTAATTATATACAACTAAAAATTATGGTAATTTTATATTTAAAAAGTAGACATTAGAACGAATAAAATAATAAAATCTCACTTGATTATATATATATTTTTTAAGATATAATTCACAATATGTAAATCCTCATGTTCCAACTAGGGATAGAGGCGGTAATATATTATCATTTTTATAACGAATGGATGAAGAGGTTGGTAGTTCTGCCCAGTTAAGACTTATCCGTATTTAAGATATTTTCTACACCTGTAAATGAGAGCATATGTCTTGACCGGAGTTTGAATTCCACAAGGATATAGTCAACGGTGGCAGTCATTGATCATTATTCTCCATTATTAGGATAATGTATTGGTCAATCTTTTTAGATATTACACGGAAACAAAGCATACATTGTCTAGCTTACTTTTCAAGTTGTTTCCTTGTCATTTGTCTGAAAATTTCTTACGAAGACTTTAAAGACAACGACTTTTCTACACATACAGAACTAGATTTCTAATGTTTTATTATTACTCAATAATTAAAAAACTGTTCCTCATGGAACTCAGAACTGATAGCATACTGAGAGCTCTAATCATCTTAACATGTACCTTTTGTTTTCCAAACTTAGGCATTGCTATAGACTCCATCACATCTCCACAGTCCATTAGAGACCCTGGAGGAATCATCTCCCGTGACAGCACCTTCAAATTGGGATTTTTTAAACCCGGAAATTCTTCAAATCGCTATGTAGGAATTTGGTACAATAGAAAATCGGAACCTGTTATATGGGTAGCTAACAGAGACAAGCCTTTGGATGATTCATCAGGAGTAGTTACAATTGAAGATGGAAACCTTGTGGTTTTGAATGGACAAAATCAACTTCTTTGGTCGTCAAATGTTTCGAATTCCGGAAGCAATACAACTGCTCAGCTTTTGGACTCTGGAAACCTTGTCTTACGGGATAGCACCATTGGAAATGTTATCTGGGAAAGTTTCAAGAAGCCTACCAATGCTTATTTGAGAGGAACGGAGCTGAGTAGTCGAAAAAGCACTGGTCCGATTTTGCATTTAACATCGTGGAAAAGCCCTGTGGATCCTTCACCTGGAAGTTTCTCTTTTGGGATTAATGCTCAGAATGTTCCGGAACTTTTTATTTGGAATAATGGCAGTCCTTATTGGCGCTCAGGTCCATGGGACGGCCAGGGTTTTATTGGAGTAAGTGATGAGCCTGCTGGGTATTTTGGTGGATTAACATATTTAGAGGATGAACAAACGGGATTTGTTAATCTCAGTACCACGTATCAGGATACTGGAAGTAGTACTGGTTTTTCCACGCTCAGCTCGCATGGGATTTTCGAAAGAAGGCGTTGGGTTGATGAAAATAATGATTGGGACGTCACTCCCCGGACTCAGAAATCTGTATGCGATGTTTATGGTTGGTGTGGGGAATTTGGAATATGTAATCCTCAGAAAAATCCTGTTTGCAGCTGTCTGACAGGATTTGAACCGAAGAACCTGGAAGAATGGAGTAGAGGAAACTGGAGTAGTGGTTGCAGCCGGAGAAGACAGTTGCAGTGTGAAATAATAAACCAGACAGGTCAAGTGACCAAAGAAGATGGTTTCCTGAAACTTGAGAACATGAAGGTACCATATTTTGTAAATAGGATATCAGTCTCTGAAGTGGAATGTAGACAGCTCTGCTCGAAGAATTGTTCATGCGTATGCGTAGAATTGTTCATGCGTAGGATATTTTGTAAATAGGATATCAGTTTCTAATATGATGCTGGAATTCCTTGTATGACTTGGTCAAGAAGCTTGATTGATCTACAGAAATTACCAAGTAATTTTGGTAAAGATCTGTATATTCGCTTAGCTCATTCAGAATTTGGTAAGATCTGTATACTCAATGAGTTAGACCAGGTTTCTCTTGATATTTTGATTAATATGTTTTTACACCTTTCTGCAGAAAAGAAGCAGAACATAGTTGCTATTACAGTACCAGCGGCTGTGGGAATAGTTATTTTGGCAATTTGTACTTATTTCCTATGGAGATGGGTGAAAAAACTTAAAGGTACCATGATTTGGATTTTGAGAACCAATCTTTACCTTATCAGTTGGGTTAACTTTATTTACCATTTTGCAGCTCTTAGACTAGCAAGTACCCACATGAGTGAAGTAAATGTTCAGGATCTACCAGTGTTCAGTTTCGCGAAAGTGGCTAGTGCCACAAACAACTTCTGCTTATCAAATAAGCTTGGAGAAGGTGGTTTTGGCCCAGTATACAAGGTATTGAGTTAGTACATATTGAAACCTAACCTTTTTAGATGTCGAATTAGAAAATAGTAATAGATTTAAGTTTCTTGATAGGGAGAGTGGGAAGATGGAAAAGCAATAGCAGTCAAGAGATTATCTAAAACATCTGGACAAGGGCTGCAGGAATTCAAAAATGAGGTCATGCTTATCTCTAAACTTCAACATCGGAACCTTGTTAGACTCTATGGATGTTGTGTTGATGGAGAAGAAACGATGTTGATATATGAGTACATGCCTAACAAAAGTTTGGATGCCTTTCTCTTTGGTTAGTATCTTGCCATAGCCATTGTTTTCACAATGTCATTCAATAAACTTAGCCTAATCATGTGTAAGTTTGATGCTATTTTATTTAGATCCCAGCAAACAAAAGCTTATGGATTGGAGAAGACGGTTTGATATTATAGAAGGGATAAGTCGAGGTCTTCTTTATCTTCACAGGGATTCAAGATTGAAGATTATACATAGAGATCTTAAACCAAGTAACATCCTATTAGATGAAGAACTGAATCCAAAGATATCCGATTTTGGAATGGCAAGAATTTTTGGAGGCAAGGAAGACCAAAACAACACTATAAGGGTAGTTGGAACCTAGTAAGTGCTCTATTCCTTTTGTTTCTTTCAACTGATTACAACATTTGGGTTGGTAACATATTCAAATATATGGACTCTTGAAATGCAGTGGCTATATGTCTCCCGAGTATGTTACAAGAGGACGATTCTCTGAGAAATCCGATGTTTTTAGCTTTGGAGTTTTGTTGTTGGAGATTATCAGTGGTCGAAGAAATGCCAGATTCTATCAGGATGAGCAGTCATTAACCCTTGTCGGCTTTGTAAGTTCATTTTGCTTTTATCTGGTTTGACATTGTTATTATGTTTACCAGTCTATAACAAACATGGCTTTTCAGGCATGGAAACTGTGGAACGAAGACAATATTGCTGCATTCATTGATTCAACCATTGAAACTCAACATTTCCAATTAGAAATTTCAAGATGCATACATGTTGGATTACTATGTGTACAAGATTCAGCGAAAGATAGACCAACAATGTCAACTGTCAATTCAATGCTTAACAGTGAAATAATAGATCTTCCTGCTCCAAAACAACCCTTATTTACTGAAAGATCGAATTCCACAGAAGAATCCTGTGAACATAATCAAAGAGTCTTTTCTGTAAACTCTGTATCACTTACCATCATTGAAGGTAGATAAAGTGTCATGTATGTCACAGGCTAGCTTGTATGTGTACAGTTTTGTGGAGTGCCCTTTATTTACTTATATGATTAGTCAGAATCAGAAACTATGGCCATGTTTAGCTTTTACATTGTCTGTTGAAAAGATGGAACACAACATCAATGTCCATAATGGGATGAAGAATTGGTCAGAAATGTACAAATTCGAATCTACACGGGAACAAAGTATGGCTTGACTTGTCTGAAGTAAGACTTACCTATAAATTTGTTTCAAAGTCGGCGACTGGAAAATATCTGCAAGGGTAGTCATTATGATGCATATGATTCTGCAGGTCAAGCCGATCAAAACGCTATCAACTCACCATCTGGACAATGTTTAGAAATAGAAAAGGGACAATATGTTAAGTAGCTAATACATATTGCAAATTCTACTATTTCAGGCATAGAAATTATGGAATGAAAACAATATTCCTTGATGACTAGTCATAATATACAGAACCTATCATGATCAGCTAATGAAATCCATATCCTGTCAATATTTGTTATCTAACAGATCAGTTTGATTTATCAAACTATTCCATCTAATGAAAGTATCTATCTTTTGACTGTTCTTAAACTAAAGCTAGTTTTCAAGTTGTTTCGTTCTCATTGCCAGGAAAAAAAATGATAAGACTTTTAAGACTGACTTTCTACACCTACAGAATGAGCCTTATCATTGATCAAACAGAAACGTTCTTTATGGAACTCATAACAAGATGCATATTTTGAGAGCTCTTATTATCTCAATATGTATTTTTGGTTTTCCAAACCTAGGCACTGCAATAGACTCCATCACGTCTTCTCAACCCATTAGAGATCCTGAAACAATCATCTCCGGTGTAAGTATTTTCAAATTGGGATTCTTTAGACCTGGAAATTCTTCAAATCGCTATGTAGGGATCTGGTACAACAGAAAATCCGAACCTGTCGTATGGGTAGCCAACAGAAACAACCCTCTGAAAGATTCATCAGGAGTGGTCACCATTGAAGATGGAAACCTTGTGGTTTTGAATGGACGAAATCAACTTCTCTGGTCTTCTAATGTTTCGAATTCTGGAAAAAATACATCTGCTCAGCTTCAGGACTCTGGAAACCTCGTCTTACGTGATGATACAAATGGAAATATCCTTTGGGAAAGTTTTAAGAAACCCACTCATGCTTATTTGGTAGGAATGGAGCTGAGTAGTCAAAGAGAGACTGGTCCAATATTGCAGTTAACATCATGGAAGAGCCCTTCTGATCCGTCTCCTGGAAGTTTCTCATTTGGAATTAATGCTTCTAAGGTTCCTGAATGTTTCATTTGGAATAAAGGTAGGCCATTCTGGCGCACAGGTCCATGGAACGGTCAGGTCCTTTTGGGAATACGCACGATGTCTTCTTCGTATTTTGATGGATTTATATTCACTGTAGATGAGCGAACAGGCCTTGCTAATTTCACTCTTTCGTATTTAGATGGTGATATGTTCAGTACACTGAGCTCAGACGGGATTTTTGAAGAAAGGCATTGGATAGATGAAATGAACGACTGGGGACTCACATTCAAGTCTCAGGAATATGAATGTGATATTTATGGTTTGTGTGGGGAATTTGGAATATGTGATCATCAGAAAAATCCAGTTTGCAGCTGTTTGGCAGGATTCGAACCGAAGAGCAATGAAGAATGGAGCAGAGGAAACTGGAGTAGTGGTTGCATCCGAAGAAGACAGTTGCAATGTGAGATAATGAACCAAACAGGTCAAGTGACCAAAGAAGACAGTTTCCTGAAGCTGTATAGAGTAAAGGTGCCAAATTATGCAGAAAGGTCATCAGTCTCTGAAGGGGAATGCAGAGAGCAATGCTTGAAGAATTGTTCCTGTACAGCCTATGCATACGATGCTGGCATTCGCTGCATGACTTGGTCAGGAAGCTTGATTGATTTACAGAACTTACCCAATGACAACGGGATTGATCTTTACCTCCGCTTAAATCATTCAGAAATTGGTAAAAGCCATGCTACTCTAAGATCTAGATCATGTTTCTCTTGTTATGATTTTGATAAATTTTATTTCCATGCATATGTGTAGAAAAGAAGCAGAACAAAGTTGCTATCATAGTAGCTATCATAGTACCAGTGACTGTGGGAATAACTACTTTGGCAATCTGTGCATATCTCCTGGGGAGGTGGCTGAAAAAACGCAAAGGTTTCAAATTAACACCTTCACTGAATTATTCCTATCATCTGGTGGTTAACATAATTGATCATTATCTTACTGCAGCTATTAGAGAACAAGAGAAGTATCTTCAGATTGATAAAAAAGGAACAAGTACCAAGATTGATGAAGTAAATCTTCAGGATTTACCAGTATTCAATTTTGATAAGGTATCTAATGCAACCAACAACTTCAACTTGACAAATAAGCTAGGACAGGGAGGTTTCGGCCTAGTGTACAAGGTACAGTTACTAAAATGTTAACCCTTTTGGTGATCTATTTCGAAAGATAGATATTGATTTATTTTGGCACTAGGGAGAGTTGGAAGATGGAAAAGCAATAGCAGTCAAAAGATTATCAAAAACATCAGGACAGGGGCTTCAAGAATTTAAAAATGAGGTCATGCTTATTTCAAAGCTTCAACATAGAAACCTTGTTAGACTCCTTGGATGTTGTATTGATGGAGAAGAAAAGATGTTGATATATGAATTCATGCCAAATAAAAGCTTAGATGCCTTTCTCTTCGGTTAGTATTATGCGCTTTTAATCTTTTATTTAAATTTAGAAGAATCATGAATGGAGTTTGATGGTATGTTATTTAGATCCCTACAAAGAAAAGGTTTTGGACTGGAGAAAACGATTCAATATTATTGAAGGAATAAGTCGAGGACTTCTTTATCTTCACAGAGATTCTAGATTCAAAATTATACATAGAGATCTCAAGCCAAGCAATATCCTTTTGGATGAAGAATTGAATCCAAAGATATCTGACTTTGGTATGGCGAGAATATTTGGAGGTAAGGAAGACCAAAACAACACCATAAGAATAGCTGGAACATAGTAAGTAGTTATCTTTTACTTTAACTTTTGGAAACAAATATAAGATATCATACAGTACAATATCACATAATTGTGTTATGTGATTGAAATGCAGTGGCTACATGTCTCCTGAATATGCAATGAGAGGACAGTTTTCTGAAAAATCTGATGTTTTTAGCTTTGGAGTTTTGTTGTTGGAGATTGTTAGTGGTAGAAGAAACAGTAGTTTTGGTCACAATGAACAGTCATTGACTCTGCTTGGCTATGTAAGTGCACTTAGTCTTACAAACTGGTTTAATATCATTATGTTTAACAGCTGATGAATGGGATTAATGATGTTTTTCAGGCATGGAACTTATGGAATGAACAGAACATTGTTGAGTTCATTGATCCAATCATACGAACTCAAAATGTCCATGATGAGATATCAAGATGCATACATATTGGATTGTTATGCGTGCAGGATTTAGTGAAAGATAGGCCTACCATGTCTGCTGTCAACTCCATGCTTAACAGTGAAATTGTAGACCTTCCTGCTCCAAAACAACCAGCATTTACCGAAAGATCAAAATCTATGGAAGAACCATCTAAACAGAATCAGAGAGCGTGTTCTGTAAACTCTGTAACCCTTACTAGGATTGAAGGTAGATAGAAGTTTGATATTGAATCACAGGGTGTATAGATTTCAAAAGCTCTCTGTAAGTATGTATTCCTTCCCTCTGCTAGTAGTTGGAGAATCCACTGAACACAATAATCTATTCATTTTGAAAGTTCTACAAGTTAGTATTTGGTATTCATGACAGGTTAGCATACTGTAATAGAATATGTCATCAATGTCAAACAGATTAAAAATTAGACTGAAATAGAAGTCTCATTTGAATCCTCTGAAGCAAACCTTGTTTTCCAAGTAGATTCATTGTGATTGTCTGGAAAAATCTTACCTTACTTTGAAGTAAGGTAACGGCTTTCTACATGTACAGAAGAATAGTTGTAGTAGACATTATCAACCCTACAAATACGAAAGTGGTCTTTATGGAACTGTATGCATATTGAGAGCTCTAGTTATCTTCATATGTACATCTAAACTTCGCCACTGCTACGGACTCCATCACATCTTCTCCCATCACATCTCCTCACCCCATTAGAGATTCTGATCAGAATCAATCATCTCCAGTAGCAGTACCTTCAAATTGGGATTATTTAGACCTGGAAATTCTTCTGGTACAACAGTAAATCTGATTTTGTTGTGTGGGTAGCCTATAGAAACCTGCCTCTCAATGGTTCATCTGGAAATCTTTTGGTCTTGAATGGACTCAACTAACTTCTTTGGTCCTCAAATGTTTTGAACTTGGGAACCAATACAATTGCTCAGTTTTTAGATTCTGGAAACTAAAAGTCAGGAAACAAAACAAATGAATCAAATCAAGAATATGGACATGAACAAACTTTACTCCTAAAAGTCAGGAAGGAACCCAACTTAAAACCTGACCACATTCAAGAATGTGGCAAATAAAATAAAACCAATAGAACAAACAAATAATTTACTCAACTATTAAAGAAAAAAAATAATAAAAAAAATAATGCAAACACCATACTGTTACTTAGACTAGTAAAACCCAAACACAATACTGTTATCAGACTAGTAACAAAAACTCAAAAATCATCTAAAGTTTCTTCATCTGGAGATTTCTTAGGAGGATGTCTTATCTGCAATCTCCAGAACTTCTCCCTAGCAGCTACAGCTTCAGTTTTCCCACTTCCTGGCTGTCTCCTTAGCAGGTATAGCCCTAGTTACCTTAGCAGCAGGACTTTTAAGTAATTCCCTTGATTTTGCTGGAAGTTCATCTTTCTTCTTCTTGGAAATGGAGGGATTTTTCTGGGTAGTGGCAGGTCTCCTCTGAGCAGTGGATTCCTTATGCAACTGTTCTTCAAGTACTGGCAATGCAGGGTCTTCATCCATAGCAGCCTCAGACCCTTCTCCAATTTCTGTTTTTATCACATTTAAATTTAGAGGAGTGGTACTAGGGAGAGGAACCTGTTCAGTTCTTGAAGATAACCTGCTGAACTGAGAAAAACCAACAGGTCCAGTTTTAGACTTCCTCTCCTTATTTGCCTTCCATATTTCAACAAACTTCTCAGGATCCTCAATCAAATAAAAGAATTGAGAGATCCTCTCATCCACTCTTTTATCCACCTCCTGCCTTACCAGGACTTCTAGGTCAGCCTTAGCCCAGCGACTCCTTCCAATATGCTGGCAGTAGCAGGAGTAGGCTGTGATGGCTAGGAAGTTTCTTCATCTACAGCAGCCTCAGCTTGGGCTGGTTTCTTCTGAGATTTCTTTGTTTTGGCTTCCTTCTCAGCCTTGTACTGTTTAATTTTCTCTACAGCCTCTTAGCAAGGGGTTGTCCTACCACCTTTACTCTCCCAGATCTTCTCTTCTCTTCTAGTACACTTTTGTGAGCTGCAGTGGCCTTCAACATTTCATCCTTCTTCTTCTTTCTTACACCCAACTTCTCCATTAAACCAGCAATTAAAGACGGAACGTATAGGGTGTACTGTCTGCTTGAACTGCCCCTCGAATTGTTTACCTTCTTCTGCAGTTCATTCAATATTACTTCTCCCAGGTTGACGAAAATTCCTTCTCTGATGCAATATAGGAATTTCTTCTCATCAGCCAAGAATCTGCTTCCCTTGCATCTTGGCATGATGTTATCCCTGAGAAGAGTGAGCAGTAGAGCATTTGTGATATCCAGCTCATTGGAAACCACGTCTTCAGTCTCATTGGTTGGATTGGGAAATCTCCTCAGACTGGCCAATTCTGCAGCATTGCAGTCTGCCTCTCTCATCCCTCCAACAAAATCTTCAACAGTGGCTTCCATTGTTCCATAGTACTCATTGATCACTTCTGCTGTGATCTGCACCTCAACTCCTCTTAAAGTGAAAGGAGTAGTTGCCATTTCTTCTGGGGCAACAGCATAGAACTCCTCCACAAGAGTCCCATTAGCTTGATGAGGCATACCAACCACCCTTTCCCAGTCCAGTTTCTCAATTATCTCCTTGAACTCAACATCTTCTATATCATCAAGTTGGAACCCCCTCTCTTGCCAGACCTGCAACTTTTCCTTCTTAGATATGGGGCTCTTCTCAGTCTCTTTCTTCTTCCCCTTACCAGAAAAAGGAGAAACAGTAAACTTGGATAATCTGGTCACAGACTGTGGTGATCTGATTGTACTGCTAGGTGTGGTTGCTCTACTGGTTCTTTAATCTTTACTGATGTTCTGGACTTCTTAGATTTCTTAGGGCTTTGGCTAGAAATTATCTTTCTCTTGGCCATTTTAAATCCTGCAACCAAAATTTATAAACAATTTAAGAAATCAAAGCAAATTTCACCACCAGACAAGAGTAGCAACTACATTATTCCACAACCAGAACACTTAAAATACAGTTAAAACATAATCAAGCCACAGGATGAATAGCAAGTAAGAAACATTCATATCAACCACTAAATAAAACATTCACAACAGAGCTCATAAACAAACAGTTTATAACTGAGTTACATAACATGCTGACAAACAAATAAAGAACATTTATAGCTAAATGTCCAAGATTTTCAATTCAAGTTATTTCAAATGGATACTAAATATAACTCAAAAACAGCATCAAACAAAATTTCAAATGGATACCAAATAGAACTCAAAAACAGCATCAAACAAAACAGACTAAGTCCACAGTAAGGATTAACAGAATGAGGATGAAATTGAATGATTTCAGCCAAATCGCACTTAGGGTTTATTTTATTATTGGGACCTACTTGGGATAACTCGTGCTTTTAACTTCTGAATCACTAACTGAGCTGCTTTCAGTGGTAGTACTTTTTCATCATTAAGCACTTCTGAATTTCTAACCAAACAGTGAGGAAAGTGCTTTTGAATTTCATACCAAATAAACTCAGAATCAACGTAAAAAGAGAAAAAAGAAAAAATAACAATGTATATTTTCAGGGTCTGATTGGGATTGCTTCTACTTCTAACTTCTGTTCATAAAAGAAGAAAAGTAGAAGTCATTCTCAGGAAATTAATACTTTTTACTTTATCTAGAAGAGCTTCTGGAAGGTCTAAAGCATTTTTTCCCGTTATTCAAACACCATCTGAAACAACTTTCAGAAATCAGTAGTCAAAAGTCAGTCTTTCCTAACAGACCTATATATAAATAAATAATATTTTTTTTTAATATAAAAAGATGTTTTTCTAATAAAGAATTAGAAAAGGGTATTAATGGTATAAATATATATTAAATAAGTTAATTTATTTTATTATAATAAAATTTAAATATAAAAGTCATAGGATTATATTTGAAAAAGAAAAATACAGGTGGTAATAAAGATGGGTTAAATAACAATCCCTAAATTGGGTAATTAAATTAATTTCGTTGAACTTCAGGGACCATAGTACATTTTACCATACTTATAACTCTAATATCTATGCTTCGTGAAACATAAGTATTAACCTCGCCACCAACGTACAGCAAGCAAACCCTAGCGATCTCTCTCACTCTCTCAAAATCGTTTGATCTCTGAATCTGTTCGTTTAGATGGCCCCTAAGAAAGCGAATCCAATGGAGGACCCGCCGGCCGCTTCTTCAGAAGAGGAAGAAGACTCTGACGAGGAAGAAACTTCTTCAGGTGAAGAGGAGGAGGACGACGAAGAGACTCCTGAACCAACTCAGCTCTCTTCTCCTCCGTCGAAACAGATAGTCTCGAAGAAACCTACCGTAGCTACTCCAGCGAAATCTTCTAGTTCTGAGGATGAAGAAACTGGATCAGATTCGGAGTCGGAGTCGGATCCTGAGCCGACTCCCAAGCCATTATCGAGCAAACCTATGGAGGAGACCGCATCCAAGGCGAGATCTTCAAAACCAGTCTTGAAGCGTGGTAATGAGACGGAGGGAGCACAGAAGGATGCTAAGCGGAAGAAGAAGGGAACTGGAGTTGGAGCTGAAGGTGGTCGTGATGGTGAAGATGAGGAGGAGCCACCGTCGGAGATGAAAAAGCCTGGAGAGGAGATGAAGAAACAGCTTTTTCAGAGACTCTGGAGCGAGGATGATGAAATCGCGGTTTTGAAAGGTATGATGGAGTTTTCGACTAAGAAAGGTATTGATCCTAACCAAAATATGAATGCTTTTCATGATTTTATTAAGAAGTCGCTGCATATTGATGTGTCGAGATCTCAATTGATGGATAAGATTAGAAGGCTGAAAAAGAAGTATGTGAATAATTTGAAAAGGGGGATAAAGAAGGGTGAAGATGTGAATTTGTCGAAGCCCCATGAGCAGAAAGCTTATGAATTGTCGAAGAAGATATGGGGTGGAGAGGATGGGAATGGAGTTTTAGATTCTGCTGTTAAGTCTAATGGGAAAGCCAAGAAAGTTCAGGCTCAGAAGGGGAGTAGCAAGCAGTCTGAGCCTCCTGTTAATGGACCAAAACAGGCTGTTAAGATGGAGGTTGATGTTGACAAAGAACCGACTTTGAAGATTACTGATGTGGAGAAGTTTTTGCTTGATAAAAACATTGGTGTTGCGGGTTTAGAAGACTATGTGATCAACAGTGGGTTAACCATGGTTGGAGCTTCGAAGAAAACAGAGTTGGAGAAGAGATGGAAGAAGTTGCAGATTGCACAGTTAGAGCTGTATGTTGAGCGGACGAGTTTAGTCAGAGAGCAGGCAATGCTGATGCTGGATGTGATGAAATCATCTGATGATAATTAGGACTATTAGGATGTGGAGTATAATTTTGTGCTGGTTTTCGGATGCTATACTATCTATGTTTCCTACCGTAATTTATGTTGTTATGTCATTTTGGGAATTTGCGTGACTTTGATGTTGTTTATGGGTGGATATCTTGCTGCTTAGTTAGTTAAATGCCTATGTAAAGGTAATTTATGCATTTTTAATTGTGTCCTTTCTTATATATTTGTGCTGGTTATTTATTGCTTAATTTTGCTGCATTGAGCTTGGATGTAGCTTATATCTTTTGTGCTACTGTTGTGAATTTTAGTTTGTTGACAGTAAATGTAGGAATTAGCTGATGTTGTGAAGATGTATATGTTCTGTATGTCAAATTTGTGTCTAAAGTTGGCTGTGTTATGTGTTTCTATTTAATATTTGAGCATTTGCTTGAACCTGCTGGTTTGCATGTTCTATGAGATAGATTTGAGTGGCATTTGATGTTGGTGCTTGTGTATGGCTTCAAGCATTTGGTGTTTGGGCTTGTATGTTATTGTGTGTATGCATTGTTCTCTTTTGATTTTGAAAACTGCCCTGTCTGTCTGTCTGGCTGTCTGTCCTGTCACTCATAACTAGTCTCAATTGCATATAATATGATTCTTGTTGCTGTGATTTCTTGTACACCTTCATGTGTCTTTGAGACAATTTATTTTGGTGACATATTTTCAATAGTCTATTGAAAATATACATTTGAATGACATTTGATGCTCGTGCTTGTGGGCTCAAGCTTTCATTCTCATGCTTATGTATATTGCTGGTTCCCTTAGATTTTATAAATTGCCCTGAGTGTCTATATTGTCTTGCATAGCTAGTGTCGCTTACCTGTTGATTACATGAATTTATGACTTGCTGCTGTGGTTGCTTGCCTGTTGATTACATGAATTTATTTATGACTTGCTGCTGTGGTTGCTTGCCTGTTGATTACATGAATTTATGACTTGCTGCTGTTGTTTCTTGTATACCATCATGTCGCTTTGAGAGAATTTCCTTCATTGACTTGACATGTTGACATACATTTTCAATAGAGGAAATCAACCCCTTTTGTCATTCTAGTTCTCATTCTAGTTTGATGTGCTTTACAGTTGCTAGAAAATAAGTTGCCGATACATGGTTGACTAGGAAGGAAATAGCAAGGAGCAGTTTAGGCATTATGGATATTGTGGTTTCCGATGTTAAACTGCTTCTTTAATTTCTTTAATTCCTCAGGTTATATTCAGAGGGTTAGGAGATCTACGGGTCTAATAACATAAAAACCTGTTAACTATAAAAAAAACCTGTTGCCATGTTATGTGTGCCTGTTTAAAGTCATGAGATTGGTATGACGCAGTGACATGTCTGAAAGGAAGATGCTAATCTCTTTTTAAGATGCATTTTTAGCTAGAAGATGGTGTGCAAGGCTTCTGTGACCAAAAAAGTTGACTCAGAAATCATAATTTACATGAAAAAGTCCTTCCAGGTTTAGTACAGTTATGAATCAGAACAAACATGAAATAAAACTTTCCTTAGACTATGGAGCAAAGAAGCACAGATTATGACACATCAAGTGCGGCTACCTCCATGGCTACTAGTCCCTTCTCGTTTTGCTGCTGTAGCCGAAACATAATAAGCAACGGTGAACAATCCATGTATGAAACACAGTATACCTCCAATGGAGAAAAGCCGATGGTGGTTCAACCCACAGTTTTTTCTCGATCGCGAATTCGAGAATGTTCCTATCATCAGCATTGCAAATCCGACCACCAGAACGATCCTAAAACGTTCAAGGTAATCATATCAGACACCTAAACTGAGATTGAGATACTGATGTAACATAAAACCACCTACCATGAGAAGATGAGAGAAGCAACAGCTAATTGCTTATTAGCAGAAGCAGTTTCCAGATCAGCTTTAGACCACATACAAATGCACCCACCAAGCAAGTTACCAACAGCATGTGCAAAAACCAAAAGCAGTGTTGCAGCCATTCCTAGCTTGAAAGCCTTGTAACTTGGGTCTCTACATTCAAAAATCCAAAGCCTCAAATGTTTCACCTGAAAAAACCAGAACATAAGTACCAAGATACATTCAAACCACATACAATCTTCACAAAACATGCAACACACTTGCCTTGTTTTGAGCTATTTCAGCTTCAATGCCAAGTACCCCAGCTGAGACATCCAAAGCAATAATCAGAAGACAAATCAAGAAGCCATAGTTTTTCGCCATGGCTGCAATGTGAAAAGCGAAATTGCAGAGACTAATGATGAGATGGAGATAACAGGAGTTGTTTTATAGGATCAAAAAAGGTAATGTTCATGTTGTCTATAACTTTATTAGAAGAATAAAGATTACAATACAGATTAATAAGAAATGTTAGAGGCATTAGCTGGTTATTTATCAGTAAAAGCTTCTTTTTATCTTGAAACACCTCTCTTTATTCTTCTTTGCTTCTCCTTTGCTTTTCAGATGCTGATTCCTTTCATTGGTTACAAGGAAAGTAGATTGTTAACCATTACAAGTAGCAATATTGATTCATTGATTGAGCAATGTTATAAGATAAGAGTGTTTTTGCTGCTTTTGTGTATAAAGTGAACTGGATTTCAAGTGATGGGAATCATGTAGGCTGTATACATGGGGAAGTAATCTTTCCAGGAAGCACAAATATTCTAGACAGTTTGTGTTGTATACATTTATTTATTTTTTTTTTTTTCTGATTAACTGCATCTGAAACAGGCTTTTATCTTCCTTACTGTACTAAATGTGGGAAAAAGATGGTGAACATTGCTGTCAGTACTGTGATACAAATGTGTTATTCAGATGGTTTAATTAAAAAATAAACACTGTAAACTGGATTGTTCCCTATTTCACCACACACGTTCCTTTATTCTTCATTTTTAATTAAAGTACTACTTCATTCTCTAATTTTAATTAAAGACACTTATAATAAATGATATTTTGAACCTCAATTTCAATTTTGGATTCTTACATCATGAAAGAACATGAAAAAAATGAAAATGTTTAAAACATATGTGGTAAAATAAAAAAATAATCTAAACATATGTGGGACTTTTTAAAAATATTTCTAGTATGCTTCTGGGCCTGAAGTCAGGCTTTCATAGTTCCCAAAAAGCCCATCAAAGGCCCAAAAATCTGGCCCAAGAATGACCAAACGGACACATGGCACTGGCGCGTAAAACTGCACAGAGCAAACAAAGAAATCAAAATGGGTAGAAACGAACGTTTTCTAGAAGCAACTCAAATCTTCTCCAGAACACACCATCATTGCATTTGAATTCTCTCTCTACCTAACAAATCAGAATCAAAACAGAAGGAGACCGAGAGAGAAATAGACAGAAAATGCCGCTGTATTATCCGTGGAAGAGCTTCGAGGACAACGAAGACAGGCCAGAGAAGCCAAGGAGGTTCGGTGTCACTGAGATAAGAACTCCTCATCACACTATCTTGACTCAAAACCTCCTCGAGGTTCTACTTTTATTCATCATTTGACTTCTTTTCGTTTTTGTGCTTATTGATCATGATGATGATTATCTGAATTGAAATTATTGAATTGTTTTTTTGTTAGGTTTATGATCTGTAGACTTAGATGTTTGTTTTTGGATAGGTTAATTGTTTTGCCTCATGATTGATGTAATTAAGACGCATAGATTTTGATCGCTTAACACTCGAGTTATTTAAGTGCTCTGTAGCTTGGAAAGTGATTTATGTTTGGTGAATTATTATTTTATACTGTGATACTACGTGGACTAAGAGTGGTTAACGGTTTACAGGAGATTTTTGAGTCCATGGGATCGATTGTTGATGGTGTGAAGTTTTCTGGAGGTTCTGATAATCTCTTGCCCAAGTCCTTTATCAAAGAAGTCATTAACAAAGCTCATCAACATGATGTGTATGTGAGTACGGGTGAGTGGGCTGAGCATTTGATGCATAATGGTCCGTCAGCATTCAGAGAGTACTTAGAGGTAAGGTTTGGAATGAGAATTGTTTTGGAATATATTTGAATTTGCTGCAGAGTTAATTAAGTTTTTATGAATGTGATACGTGTAGGAATGCAAGCAAATGGGATTTGACACAGTTGAATTAAATGTTGATTCTCTTGAAATTCCTGAAGAAACTCTTCTAAGATATGTGCGCTTGATAAAGAATGTGGGTCTAAATGCTAAGCCTCTGTTCGCTGTGAAGTTTAATAAGTCGGACATTCCAACAGATCGTGATAGAGCTTTTGGTGCTTATATTCCTCCAGTACCTAGATCAACTGGTATGGCTTGAGACTTGTCTTTATAGAAAAAGATTTTTCAGTATTGTCAGTCTTTTAAATATTCTGCTCAACATCTCTTTGTAGAATATGTTGAACATGTGGATCTCATGATTAGAAAGGCTGAGAGATGCTTGGTAGCTGGGGCAGACATGATTATGATTGATGCTGATGATGTTTGTAAACATGCTGATGCTATAAGGGGAGACATAATTGCCAAGGTTGTTGGACGTCTAGGTCTTGAAAAGACCATGTTTGAAGCATCAAATCCTAGAATTTCTGAGTGGTTTGTCAGTCAATATGGTCCAAAGGTATCAATATTCCATTCAGTTTTAAGTTTCTGCTGCTGAATCCTTTGTGTTAATTTGATAACGGAATCTTATGTGTTAATGTAATAATAATGTTACCGTGGCCAATTTTCAGGTGAACCTATTCATTGATCCTTCCCAAGTGCAGAATCTTGAGTGTCTTAGAGGCCGTAATCTTGGTAAAAATCATGCAACTATTTTGGGTTCGTCATTTTTCCAATTTTAAGTCATCATAAATTGTATGTGCCTTATCTTGGAGCCGGGTATATCTGTTGTGAACTCATAATGTTGTTGTGAGTTAGATTTCAAATCTGTTTACTGTATTATGTGTAAACATACTGTTACGAAACTTAAACTGATCAATGAAGATGTTCTTCTCTATAAGCTTATTGTTGCTTCACTCTGAGCAATTTTCTCTTGGTAGGAACTCTACTGTCATTCTTTAATATCTCTGCATATTATGGTGACATGTTAGATTAGATCCCGGTCAACCATCTTATTTTTATTTTTCTATCAATTTCCCCTGCAGACCTATCCAGTATTATATATATTGACCTATCCAGTGTTATATATATATATATATATATATATATATATATATATATATATATATATATATTAGAATGCCATTTTTTCAACAGTCATTCTCTGAGCACAGCAGTATGGAGGAATCTGATCTGAGGATGGGGCATCTGATCATGTGCCTTGTCCATGTTCCAACGTGCTTGAATTTGGTTATAATTAAAATACTGATGTTGGCATTTTATTTATTGATTATATATTGTACCGGTTAATATTTGTACTCATCTGATCGTGCTGCTTCGTCTCTCTTTTTTTATCTGACAAGTTTCAGTGTTGAACCAATTACTGTGTCATAGTTGCTGTAGTTTGTCATTCTCCAGGAAGGAGGAGCCCATTGCAACCGGAAAAAGAAAAAAGGAATGGAGAAACTCAATGAAATTGAGCAGTGAATTTATGGTATTACTCTGATTGCTGATACATATGCAATGAATTTGGAAACCATGTAATCAGAAGTTACCATATTTGGTTAGTGTATTCTATAGGCTCGAGATAGAATATAGAGCCAAAACGAGAAGTCGTTTAAGTTCCCATTTCCTTCGGAAACTACATACCAAAAGAGGAAGCAATATAAGTTCTCTTTTCCAATGGAAATCTCATTGGAGAAAACACAATTTTCTGATGAATATTCGGCACGGTCATTGTATCTGAAGAGGTTGCGGTTCAAAAGAAGAGATAACGGAAGAATGCCGAAGTTTTGGATTGCAATAAAAAGATCAGTAGACTGCAAGTCATCCACAGATGTTCACGATCCAGAGGCCAGCGGCAGCAGATGGACAAGAAATCAAGGTTGGTCTGTCTGTTCAAGGTCTGTTATGAATGCTATTCATGGAAGAAAGAAACCTGTGGATAAGTCACAAACTGTCTTTAATAGCAGCCCCAGATCCTTAGGAAGCCTTGAGTTTGCCAACCCTATAACTCATGAAGTGGTTCTCAATGAATCAAAATGTGAACTCAGGATTACCAAGTGTTTTGACAAGGAAGGCTCTGGTTCATCCTTTGTTGGCACACTTAGACCAGGAACACCAGGTCCTGTTAGCCGAAACATGCCCAGAAAACCTACTAATCCACATAGAACAAAGAAAACTCCTGGACTGCCTCCACTCTCCGGCAGAGGTAATTTTGCTGGTGGTTCAAACCACAGGGGCCGCTCTTATGTTGCCGATTCTCACAGTCCAAGTTTCAATTGCCAAAAGTGCGGTGAGAATTTCAAGAATTTCGAGGCTGTTGAAGCTCATCATCTCTCCAAGCATGCCGGTATATTCCTCTCAATCCTCTGATTTCACACTTATGATTGATCATATATTGTTACATGACTCATCTTCTTATATGCAGTGTCTGAACTTATTGAAGGAGAATCTTCAAGGAAAATAGTAGAGATGATCTGTGGTATAAGCTCATCTACCTCCCAAAACAACAATCTGCACATAGAGACTGTACTAAAAGTTCACAACACTCAGAATACACTAGCCGAATTCGAAGACTACAGAGAGACAGTAAAGATCAAAGCCAGCAAGATCCAGAAGAGACACCCGCGCTGTCTAGCTGATGGAAACGAGGTCTTGAGATTCTACGGCACATCCATTGCTTGCTCCCTTGGGTCAAACAGCTCTTCAAGCTTATGCGCAAAGGTAAATTGTGGAGTTTGTCAGATTCTAAAACATGGGTTCACAGTAGAAAATGATAGCATTGGTGTGTTTACTACATCAACGTGTGAAGCAGCCATTGCATCTATTGAACTCAATGGTATCAACCTCACAGGAAGAAAGGCTTTGATTGTGTGCAGAGTGATTGCAGGGAGAATCTACAAGCCGCCGGAAACTGTTCGGAGATTCGCAGCTCATTCTGGGTTTGATTCACTGGTCGGAAAAGTGGATAATTGTTGTAACATTGAGGAACTGTATTCACTGAATCCTAAAGCTCTCCTACCTTGTTTTGTGGTGATTTTTTGTAGGCATGAAATGGATGACTGAATAAACTCTTATTTTATGTGAATATTTTTGGTATAGAATTGGTTTTATTGATTTTTGTCAATTAACTTTAAAAACAAAATTATTTGAGTAATGCATGGCAATGAGTTTACAGGCGAATTGTGTTGAGGTGCTGTCTTCATTCTTCTTAATCCATTTACAATTCTCCATTCCATTATCGTAAATATATAATTTAAAGGTTTAGTATCAATTAATATATTTTTTTATATAGTGCAAATTAAGGGGCTTTTATTTATAATTATTATTTTTATTCTAGTTAGTTATTGTCTAACTAATTACTTCAAATTGTAATTATTAGCTTCCAAACAAGAATAAATAAATAAATAAATAATTGTAATTATTATATAAACTATTTCTTATTAGCTCAAAAATAAACATGGGCCGGGCATGAAAGTTCGGATTTGAAGATATGAGCTTTTCGAAAAACAAAAAGGAGCTAGATTGGACCTTTAATGGGCTTTTCTAACTTACCAGTCCATTAAAATTAAAATTGAATTTTAACTCACAAAATCCCACTATTCATTCGTAAATTTAGTGTATGTTTCGCATTAGATTTTTAATTAGCCGTTAGATCAGTGTTTTAAATAACATTAGCAGTTAGCTGCTAAATTAGATTTTAAAGTTACTGTAAAATTAGTTGTTGGATTGAATGTTTGGTATTAATTTTAGTTTTTAAATTAGTTGTTACATATAAAATTATTAAAATTTATTACAGATATAAATATAATTCAGAAAATAATGATATAATTAATTAGAAATAAAGGTTAATAAAATAAATCACTATTAGCGTTTGAGTTGAAAGCTATCAAAGATAGCTTTTTTAAATGCTTTCTTAAACGCTAACTAAAACGTTAAACGCTAATTGAAACGCTATTATCTAACACGCAATTTTTAAAAAAAATTAATAATAATTTAAACGCTATCTAAAACGCTAACTGAGAAATTTTCTCAAACACACACTTAACAAGTGGATGGAAGGTTAATGGAATTCCTTGTAGAAATGGTAAACGACTTTTTTGGGATTTAAAAAAAATGCTGAATGGTTTCTTGAACTAATTTGATAATTGGTTTTATCTTTATTAAAAAAATTTGTTGAAATTATAATAGATGTAAATATTTAATAATATAACAAATTGATTTCTATATTTTCAATTAGAGGCAAGGTAGTGTCCTATCATGGGAAGCAAAACTACCAAACTAGTCATAATGATAGATGTTTTCCTATATATTTTCATACGTACCTATAGTTATAGTTGGCGATAAGGTTCGTATATGTCCGTGTTAACTAGTAATAGGCATATTTACAATGTTCCATATTTCGCATGTACAAACATCTAGTTTCAATATTTTATTTTTTTTTAATACAAATTAAAAAATAAAATAAAATAAAATAAAATAAAAGAAAGAAGAGAGAATTTCTTCCCAATCTACCATTCTATTTGTTTTCTGTTGAATGAAAACAATACGCCAGATTTGTTTCACCTGCACTGATTTCTCTTGCAAGTCTTCTACTCAATAAGACATCATGCTTGTGATGTGGTGTTGGCTTTGGCTTGTTAAAAGGTATCTAACAAAAATAACATGTGATTCATAAGTTTCCCAACTACCCTTCTAAACTACACACACTAACACTATTATTCCAAAATAGTGTTACATTGATTTTTTTTTCTTTTCTAAATTACTATGAAAAGAGTTCAATTAAATCAACAAAAATGTAAATTATCAAAAATTACATAAATATATATATATATATATATATATGAATATTTTTATTTTTATTTATTTAGAATTTTAAATTAAATTACTAGACTATTCAAATTTTATTTTAAATTTAAAAATTTTAAAAAATAAATTAAAATAATAAATATATTACTTCTTCCAGGCTCAACAATATTTTATAAGGCTTTACAATTTAGGAATAAAAATTTACATTTAGAGAAGACTCTATTTTAAAAAAAAAAAACTATAAAAATATTAAAGAAAAAATAATGGGTTATTTTTTAAAATTTCAATTCTTAAAATTAATAAATTTAAATTAAATATAAAATTTTAAAGAACTTTATTTTCATAATTTTCTATTATTATTATTATTATTATTATTATTATTATTATTATTATTATTATTATTATTATTATTATTATAAAATAAAGGATCAAAATGAGATTTTAAAAATAATAGGGTAAAAATGATAAATTCGATACAATACAAGGTCTAAGCGGAGTTCTTATCTAACGAGTTTGTTGCAGACAAAACATGAAACAGAGTCGAGTCGGAGTAGTTGGGGCACGTGCCCACCGTATTCTTGTTTATTCCTATATATAGGATATTTCATTTGCATAAATCAACACTATCTTGATAGTCTCAGATTATTGACTACAATTCAACATCAAACCAACATGGATACTGTAAAAAAGACAGCTTGTGTAGTCGGCGGCTCTGGTTACGTCGCTTCAATCCTGATCAAACTCTTGCTCCAAAAGGGCTACTCTGTTCGCACCACTGTCCGAAACCCAGGTCTTCATCTTCATTTTCATTTTATCTGGTAATAATATGTGACACTAAAATGGACTACACTTTCCGTTTATAGAAAATGAGAAGAAGATTTCTCAGCTGATAGCATTACAAGAGCTTGGTGATTTGAAAATATACGGAGCTGATTTAACTGATGAAGGCTGTTTCGATACCCCAATTGAGGGCAGTGAGCTTGTGTTCCATGTCGCCACACCTGTCAATTTCGCATCAGAAGATCCAGAGGTATACGATTTATAAGATTTTATGATGTTAATGTTTGGTCAATGAATGTGTTTCTTATGTGATTTGTTGTGTAGAATGACATGATCAAACCGGCGATTAAAGGAGTGTTGAATGTATTGAAAGCCTGTGCGAAAGCGAAATCTGTTAAGCGAGTTGTGTTGACATCGTCTGCTGCTGCTGTGACTATTAATAAAGTTAATGGAACTGGTTTGGTCATGACTGAGGAGGATTGGACTGATGAGGAGTTTTTGAGTACTGAGAAGCCGCCTACTTGGGTAATTTAGAGGTTGATTTTGGTAGTTTTTCATGACTTAAGAGGGAAGAAATGTGATTTGTGATTTTACTTTGTGTTGTGTTACTATGTGTTGTGTTATGTAGGGGTATCCTTTATCGAAAACGTTAGCGGAGAAGGAAGCTTGGAGTTTCGCTAAGGAGAATAATATTGATCTAGTTACTGTCATCCCTACTCTAATGACTGGTCCTGCTCTCACTCCGGATCTTCCGAGCTCCATTGCTCTTGCGACCGCTTTGATTACTGGTACTGAACCAGGTTTTGGTTAAGATGTGTGAAGTGAAATGAGTATGTTGATGGGGTGTTGATGTTTTGTTTTGCAGGGAATGAGTTTCTGATAAATGGTCTCAAAGGTATGCAGATGTTGTCAGGTTCAATATCCATCACACATGTAGAAGATGTCTGCAGGGCTCACATATTCGTTGCTGAGAAGGAATCTGCTTCTGGGCGATACATTTGCGCTGCTGTCAATACCAGTGCTCCTGAGCTTGCTAAGTTTCTCAGCAAACGATACCCCCAGTTCAAGATTCCGACTGAGTAAGCATGAGATTAGCACTTTTAAGATAGTTTCGAATGACTTGATCTGAAACTTGTTTATGTGAATTGCAGTTTTGGTGACTTCCCCAGCAAGGCGAAGTTGAGCCTTTCGTCTGCTAAGCTTGTTAATGAAGGGTTCAGCTTCAAGTATGGTATTGAAGAAACTTATGATCAAACTGTGGAGTACTTGAAGACTAAAGGGCTGATTAAGTGAATGATCTTGAGTGATTCGAAAATAATGCTGTCGATGTTTTAATATCAGTTGTGTAATCTGTTTTACATCTATGTAAGGCCTTGTTTAATAATATATATGTCCATTAAGTTTTTCTAAACACTAACAATCACTGCAAATTGTATATGTTTATACACCTCAATGTTCTATGAACTACTAAGATAACTTGCAATGTTATTAGACCAATCCTGCAAGTCAGCTGGGGATTTTGTTTGATCTGCTAACCAGTTGCGTCCAGCTTTTACCGTTCAGTTGAAGAACAATCATGGCTCCGCGGCAGATCCAATTGAAAACAAGGCTCTTCTACATGAGTACACATATTTTGGTTCAGGTTCTTTGTACTACTATGCCTCATTTTACAAGTCCAATATAGTTTCTGCACAATGTTTCTCAAAGAGGGTCTTTTCCGGGCTATTGGATTGATACATTTGTAAGCAATGGCAGCAATAGCATTGAATTCTTTAACATCAAATCTCCCATCTAGACTAGCATCCGTAATCTCTCCCCAGCCTCCATCAATCGCTGCCTACATGGAAATAGTATAGAGATGTGATATACAATTGATTACTGTATTCAATGACTCGAATGCGCAATGAGAGATGTCTTACAACTTCAACATATTCCATAAGGCCTTGTAGAGGATTCCTGCCAGAAATCAGTTCAAACAGCAACACTCCGAAACTGTACACATCACTTTTCTTCGTATAGTTCTTTGTTGACATATACTCAGGATCAAGATATCCATAAGTTCCTTTCAATGAAGAAGAACATGAATTGATTGTCTCATGTGTTGATAGTCCAAAATCAGCTACCTACACAGCAACATTTCAAAGTTTAGACAACATTCAAGAACAAAAAATGATGTTTGATCACATACTCTAGCTCTCATTGACTGATCCAGAAGTATATTTGAAGACTTGATATCGCGATGCACAATTGTAGGAACAGCCTAAACAGAACAAAACACAAGAGTTAGTAGCATAAACAACTTATCGAAACTCTCCAAACTGATCTTAGTTAACCATACTCCATAGTGAAGATATTCCAATCCCCTCGCAACATCTAAAGCTATTCGAACCCTCAAATCCCAGTTCAAAACCTCGCGTCCTTCATCTGCATTCGCGAAAAATGTTATCCAACAGCATCAAAATGAACAGGTACTAAACCAGAAAAAGAAACTACACATCTACTTTCATACCATATAAATGCGAAAAGAGACTGCCATTGCTCATATAAACATAAACAAGCATGTGGTTGCCTTTCTCTGCACTGTATCCAACCAAGTTTACTTGATTCTTGTGGTGCAAGCGACTGAGCAGTACAACCTAACACAGCAATACAAACATAAATCTCAAACAAGGGTATGTTAAGTTTTCAAATTCAATCTAATTTCAAACTACCTCAGCTGAAAATTCAATCTTCCCTTGACTTGAATTTGAATCTAGTACTTTAACAGCATATATCTCCCCAGTTGCCATTTCAGCTCTATAAACACTACCAAATGCTCCTTTACCTATTATTGTACCAAAATCATCTGTTGCGTTTCTTAAATCTCTACAATAACACAATTCTCATCAACTTATCAATACAAATCTCAAAAGGGTACTTATAAAATTACATATCATATATGTATATATAGATCAAAACATACTTGAAAGTGAACTTGGGTACACCACAGGCAGATGTGACACTTCTTCTAGGACAATCCTGCACAATGTTGAAATCCTGCCTAGCTGAAACTGATTTTAGACTCATTTCTTGTATTGCAAGGTTTCTATTTCTTGAACAACTTGACATCTCTGATATGTTGTGATAAATCAAGCGGCAACAGATTATCAACAGAGTCAAAACTACACCAATAAACAGTCCTGTAGGTACTCCAATTACCATACCCCACATGACACAATCCTCCATTGATAATTAAAATTTGCAGGTTTACACAATGAAGAAAAGAGGAAACTGGAGGTATAAGAAGAGAGATTAATTGTGAAAACATGATTTTTTATCATTTATTTTTTTTTATTAGTTGTCACATTCTTTTCTGGGTTAAAAACTGATGGTTTTGGTTACAGGTGAATTTAGGAGTGATTATTGCTGTTTTCTTATTTGGTATTTATTTGATAGTCTTAAATGGAAGGATATTAATTTATTTGGGATTTTCTGATTTGGTTACTCATGTCAGAATGATTTTGACTTAAATGTGAGTCTTTGTAAGGAAGTTACTGGGTTTATTGTAAATGGATATATATTAGTATTTATGAGAGTTTGAATGGGGTTAAAATTGAAAATATGGTAAATTGAGAGGAGTGAATTAAAATTAAAATTAAAATTAAATAAATTTATTTTTATTTAAATGCAAAGGAAAGTCAAACAAGTTATTTCATTATGAAATGTTATTTACGGTTGAGAATTGAAGTACAGAAGGGTAAAATTGGAAAATGACAAAGAATGGGTGGAATTATATATTCCATCTATTTAGTAGAGCCTAATTGCAAAAGTCAAGCCCAAAGCCCACTTCACAAATAACAAAGCCCACATTTTATGATAATATTATTTTAATGGATAATTAATTATATATATGATTATATTTTAATTAGTAATTTTATTAAATTACATTTAAATGTATATTTATATTCGAAATATTATTATATTTACATTTTTAAAAAAATATTTCAAATATATTTAAAAAGAAGTAAATTAATAATATTTATCATGCAATTAAAGTTAATGTCGAGAAAATCACACAACTACAAATTCAAAACATAACTTAAACGCATATATACTATGAATGATTAAATTTATAATATCAAATTGACTAATAATTATGAAAATGTGAAATATGTTCTACCAAATCGGTTTGGAGTTTGCGATGTGTTGGCCTATCTCAAAGTGGATCATGTTTAGGATTTATATTGTTGATATGGTGCAAAATGTTCTTCTCCCACATTTGGCAGATCAATGAAAATAATTTCATCGTAATATTGAACTGGATCGAAATTACCTAAATATGTGTCTCTTTCATTCTTCATGATCATGTTGTGTAGTATAATGCATATTCTCATTATTTTATTAAGCTTATTTTTTTCCCATAATATTGCTGGGCCACGTATAATTGTGAATCGAGCCTTCAACACCCCAAATGCTCGTTCAACATCTTTGTGTTGTCCTTCTTAGTACTTTGCAATTTTGATAATGATTTTATAAATATTGCCCTTTCGGGATATATTCTATTAGTCAAATATAGTCATGTGATAGTTTGTACAATTGATGATGTAGTTTACTTCAGGTGCATATTGTCTGTCTGTAAATTGGGGTTATTTGTTTTCGTATTTGGGAAATTTTATTTTTTTCGTTATTTGTATTCTATTTTATTTTATTTTATTTAGTTTATACATTAAAGGGTAAAATGAGTATTTTAAAATATTAAATTTTCGGTTTGACCATATGGTTTGACTAAATTGACTTTTGAGATGATTTTAAAAATAAAATGAAAATTTGATGTATTTTGTAATTAATTCTCAATGTGGGCCATTTTAAAACTAAATGGATACATGCGGGTTGATGGTAATATTATCATTCATATATAAGTAAAATAAAGGAGTTTTTAGAATCACTTTTTACAAAACCTAGAAACCAATCTGTGTGTTCTCTCAAACTTTTCTCTCAAACCAAAACCTAGCCGCAGATTTCTAAACTTCATTCTTCAAGATTAAATTTGGGGATTTTAACTTTTCTCGTTTCCTTTTTATTCAGGTGATGGATTCTACTCTTTTCTTGATTTAAATCGCTTTAATGTTGATTTGGGATTTTTAGAGTAGAATTAGGGTTTGGCAAAATTGGGGTTTTTAATTTCAATTTATTTGGGTTTTGCAACCCTTGATTTTCAATATGTGTATTTTAGGTCTTTTGGTTTGATTTGAGATTTAATTGCTGCTTAATTATAAACTCAAACCTTTTGATTTGAGGATTTATTTGATTTATTCTTGATTTGATTTAGATCAAATTGGGAATCGCTAGCCGGAGTGATTCGGTGTGATTTGGAATAAGCGAAAAAAGTTAGTAGCCATGTTTATGCCCCACGATTGTATGTTTCTATCTATTTTACTTTGTATGGAATTTATTAAATTATTATAATCTAAAATTTGAGATTAGAGTATTATATTCTTACTGCTGCTGAGAGTATGGATTAATTGGGATTTATCTGTTGCCTTATAACTGTACGTTGTCTTTTGATTTTGTAAATTCTATTAACTCTGCTGCTTTATTGTGGATATGTCAATTGATAGTCATATTTGTCTGCTAAACTGAAACTACAAACTCTGTAAAACTGTAATAAGTCTTGTCCTAGGTTAATACGATAAGACCAACATGTTGTAGGGGAAACTAGATGTATACATCGATGCGCAAAAGCGTATTAGGCCTTGTAGCCGACTCATTTCTGGATGCGACGATATCATTTCTGGGATATTTTGATCCATCTATGAGGGTTTACTCTATTCTATTTTCTGTTACTGATTTCTGTTATTAAGCTAAGGACATGCCTGGTAAGTTAATCACTTGATCATAATATGAAAAATCTGAACTCTGCTAAAGTTTGATTTGATAGTTACATTGTTTTTGTATGTTGTTATGAACTGTTTTGATTTTTCTGCGCTGCTTGGTTACTTGGGTTCTAACCTTTAGGCAGTATATATTTGACTGCTAACTGGCCTTTGGCGATAGGATTAGACCCAAGTAGATGTTAGGGTTCGAATAACGAAAATTGTAACTGAGATAAACTAAATTCGTGTACCAGTATCCGTGACCGAACTGTCTACCGAACTCCTTATCGAACTATCACTTAAATCTGAGTAGAAACTTAAGTAATAGCTCTTACCAAACTGTATACTGAATTGCTTACCGAACTGTCACTTAAATCTGAGTAGAAAGTTAAGTAATAGCTCTTACTGAACTGTCTACCGAACTGCTTACCGAACTGTCACTTAAATCACTGTAGAACTTGAATAATTACCTTTTGACTGAACTAGTGACCGAATTTCTTACCGAATTAAAATTTGGTAACACTGGTAATACTTCCCGACTGAATTGCTTATCGAATTCGTTACTGAACTCACAGTTTGGTGTTGGCCCCTTCCTGTGAGATAATTTAATAACTTTCAAGGCATTTTCAGACGGTAATTGTAATAATCTGTAATCACTTATCCTAAATCACTTTAAGGGGATTAAAACAAGAATAATTTAGGTTCTCAATCAACTTGTTTTATCATGTTTGCTACCCTATGGTTGTTAACTAATATGCATGTATGTGACATTTGATTCTTCTAAATAAGACGCATCCTGTGTCTGCTTGTTGGATATTGGCTGACTAGCTAGACATCGATAGTCTGATCCTTCGTGATTTTCATTTTTGTTTTGAATGTTTTGAACCCGTTTGGGATGGAAATTGCTTAATTCAGACAGTCAGGTGGAGTAGCAGGATATTACACTCATGTCAGCATCAGTCATTATCTGGCATCTTTTTTAAGACTCAGTTTTCTTTATTATTATATTTCGATTTTGAACTTAATTCAGAACTTTGTAACCGCGACATTACACTTTGGGTTTTGATTTCAAATTAACCCTTTTAGGATCTTTCGGTTTTGGTTATACTTTATTGGACCTTGTAATTGGATTTCAGACTTGCACATTTTTGGATAATAAATATCTTTCAGTATTGATTCCTATTTATGTATCTGTTCAGTATATATGTATTTATATCTTTCCTTCCGTTCTGCATGTGTCATGCGTTCTCCGCGTCCCTTCTGTCGAGGTGTGAGTTTGGATGTTACACACATCAACGCAAAACATCATCAAAAACTAGTGACCGATCTATCACATTAATTTCATTATTGGAACTAGTGACTTCAAAGAATGCATGCCATATCCATAGGTCAAATGAAGCCACAACTTCCAGCATTATTGTTGGAGCCCTTTAATCTTCGCTTTGAAATTGACCTTTCCACGTTGTGTGACAATATTTCCATTCTGAGTGCTACAATTCATAGTACTCATCATGTCAGGAAAACCACGATCTTCTTCCATTTTAAGCATATGTTGGACATCATTTGAATCGGGCGTAAGTACTCATCTCCGAAAACCGAAATTACATTTTCACAAAGTTTTAGTAAACATTCAAGAGCATTTGATTCTCCTATTTGCACATATCATCAACAACATCAGTAGACGATCTATAAGCTAACATGCGCATAGCAACCATGCATTTTTGTAGGGAGATAGACCTTTTCTACTAGCAATATCGTACCTTTGTTGGAAATATGGATCAATTGTCGAAAGAGATTCCACAATGAGAATGAATATATCTTGACTCATGCGAAAGCGTCTACAAAATATCTCAGGAGGATATATTGAATCAATTGCAAAATAATCTTTCACTAGTAGATTGTGCCCATTTCACGCTCTCTGTTAATTATACATCGCTACCTTATAGTTAAAGATGACCCATTTGAATCTTCTAATGACACATTAGAATAATTAACATATACTTCATCAAATGCATCGTTGTATATTTTGTTATACCATACATTGTACTGCTCATCAATCGACTATATATTGATAGGTACCTAAGAAGACTAGGGAGCATTATTGTCACCTGTCATTTTCTTATGCAAAAATCAAAAACACTATTAGATGAGGAATGTAGAGAATTTTTAACTTTTGTGTGTAATAATATAAATTTTGGTCATGTTATTTATAGCAAATTTGGTAATGACATTCTTTATGAAAATTTAATTATTTGTTTTAACAATCTCAATTTTTTTTAAATATTCAATACCATATTACTATTATTATTATTAAAAAATATATTAAATTGCGTAGTTGAATATTAGTAAAATTATTATGGTATTTATGTAAAAAAAAATATAAACAAATAGATAAAATTACTAATTAATTCATTGAAATAAAATTGACAATATTGATAGTATTAATTAATTAAAATTACAACAACCCAATTAACTAATTAAGATGCATAAATATTCAAATAATTCATTAAAACACTATCGCAATTTTTCTAGTAGCTTTTGAACAATCTCCTGATGTGCTTTTTTTGTAGTAGAGATAGTTTAAATGTGTCGGCCAAAGTTAAGTTAGTATATCTCTCTCGCTTTTAACTCGGCCATCTTTGAACCCATTTTTATTTGTGATTGAATCTTCAATTTTTCTGTTTGGTTTGCTTTTGGCTTTCCTATTGCATTTCTTCTTGCGACTTTGTCACCTTGTGGATGTTTTGGAGACTCCACTTCAGCTACTTTTTCAGCAATATTTTCTCTATAGAAGACGATGTATGGGCTCTAACATTATTCAATTTTGACCATTTCGAAGAACCTCCACTCTCTGTTGGTTGAGATTTCTATTTTGTTCGCGACGTAATATAAACCAATGTTCAGAAAAAGTGAATTTTGATGATGTTAGGAAATTTCCGGTTCTATCTCACTCTCTTCCTTATTCCTAATTCGATTCAACCAAAACAATCAGCCCAAACACAAACACAATATTTAACGTGGTTCGACAAATTGCCTAATCCATGGAAAGATAACAACTTTACTATGAGAAATAAGAATTACAAGTCATTCAGACAACACTCTCTCTCCACACAAAATTGCTTTCTTTCTCAACTAGAATCTCTTTTAGGCGAACAACTCCACCATGGCGAGACAACCCCAAATCAAAATCTCCTTAATGGCAAGACAACCCCAATACGAAATCTCCTTAATAGCGAGACCCCAACCCCAATGATCATTACCCCCACTAGGCATGACCTCAATCCAATGATCATTTCCCCCACTAAACATGACCTCAATCCAATGATCATTACCCCCACTAGGCATGACCCTAATCCATCGATCACCAGCCCAAAGGGATGGGATTCCAATACGATGGGATTCCAATACGATGATCACCACCCCCCAAAGGGATGAGATACTTTCTTCTTCATGAGAGAACTCTATTTATAGTGATCATCAAATATACTTTCATAATTTGTTTCATTTCCAACTAAGAAATACAGTAAACCAAATTAGGAAAACCAAATCTTTCCAAAACAAGAAATCAAACAATTAGGAAATATATCCAAACTCAAAATAGGAAAAACCTTCCTAAAAGGAAATCCTTGTGATTCAAGGAAATCCTAATAGATAACTATTTCAAAAAATAGATTTGACGAGCTCTTTTCATGACATCATCTTCGTTGGTACCACTTTGTGCAGTTCGAGTTGCTTGATCATATGCTGCATCAATTTTTTTCAACAAACGTTAATCCTATGCCATCTTTTCTTAATTACGTCCATTTTTCTATCCCCTTTTTCACACGTCTTTTATGCGTCACAATATTGGTAGATCTATTCACAAAAACTCCCACCCTTTTGATCCATTCAAACTATAGTGTCTTTGGAAATATTTAATTAATCAGAAATGATAAGGTCATCCTCCTCCAAACCCAATGTTTGCCATTCCATGGAGCACGATTATCAGTATAATCATTTAGGTTGATGCCCTCTAAACCTTCATTCTGAAATTCGGCATTGATTTGAACGAGCATTATGCGTGGAGTCGGATTAGAAGCTGAATCTGAACCTCCAAATTGAGTATGATGTGTAGCTGGAGGCGTATCGGTATTTTGCGATGAAAATTGTGGAACTTGAAAATTGAAATGTGAATGTGGAATTTGATGATTTTGTGCATTTGGATTTTGATTTTGTCGAAAGTTCTGTAAAACTTGGAGAATTACTAAAAAATTTTCTTGTTTTGGATCCATGAGAAATTAAATAATACTATGAAGGGAGTTTTAAATTAAAAGTGGTAATGAAATGATAAAGATGATATGTTGTATTTATAGGGGTGGATAAAAACTATTATAAAATTTAGAAAAATAGAAAATAAAATGTATCGATGAAAAGACCGTTTAGATATTAAATTATTGATACAAACATACCAGAAGGCCTAGTTAGACGTTAAAAAAATTATATAAGTTGAATTTCGGAACTTAGCTAATGGTTGAGTGGAACAAATGTATAAATAAATGTAGAAGCACCAATATGTTCACTTGTGTTTGGCATGCAACATGGGATGGAAATACTGACATTTGAAATGACATACGTTAATACCATGAAAGTGAGGGAGCATAAACATAAATATACACAAATAGTGAGATGATTCATATCCATTGAGTGCAGATGAGATGTAGCTTAAACAACATATGCTATGTGATTAATGTACATTGAAAAAATAAAATGTTGAGTGGGACCAAAAAGGTCAATAAAAAACAAAATGTGAAAGTGGTACTAAAAGCCACATCGGAGCATCCCAATGGGCTGTTATTTTTAGAAGAAGTGAAGAAATTTTTATGCTATAATAAATATAAAAGTTACATGGCATAGACATGATCAATTTAAATTTCTATTTGTAAATGTCTTTCTCCATAACCAATTTGGCATTCTTTAATATTAATTATGTTTTATCCAATCAAATTAAAACATTCAAACAGTTTTCATCTCAAGAAAAAGAACCATTACATAACCAATTAAAAACTCTTCTGTCCTCCCTAAATTTAGGTGACACATCACCGTTCACATCCTTTATTTGTGGTGCCATATATACTTCAATTCACATTAGCATTGGAGATGGTTTTAGACAAGACATTTGTTGTTGTAATATTTCATTCTATAATGTGTTTTATCTTATAATAGTGTTTTTGGTTTGGGCTGACTGATAAGAATTCGGGCTCACACTCTAAGGCTGGTATAGGCCTTATTAGACTGATTCCAATCAGATCTAGTTGAGACCCGAGTGTTGACCCGAATCCAGCTTTTAACTGTACTTATATATTTGTTCTTTTCTCCTTCTGATAGACTCAGAGAGAGAGAAGCTCTGTCGATTCAACTTCTTCTCGCTCCTGCTGTACTAGGGTTTACTGGTTTTGTTTGTTCTTTTGTGATCTTTTTCTTTTGTTGTATTCTTTGTGATGGAATTGAAGTTAGGGGGTGTCAAATTGGGTCATGACTCGATGGGTTGACACGAACCCACGAAAAATAAGTGGGTTAGGTTTAAGCTAAATGGATTTTGACCTGTTTATGATACGACACGTTTAACCTGTTTATAAACGAGTCGAGTCAGATTTGCCTAACGGGTTAACGTGTAGACCCGCATAATTGGGGTCAAAATAAAATTTATATAATTTTGAAGGATAAAATAATTATTTTTAATATATTTTATCAATCTAACAAAAAACCTAATTTTTTAGAAAATTAGAAGTTATTCCGTCTCTCTGCCTCATCTCTCGCCTTCAACCGTCCGGCATAGCTTTCTCTCCTCTACCTCATATCTCGTCATCAACCAAGCATTAGTCAAATATCATCTTTGTTGCTCTCTCTTCGTGGTTTATCTCAGACAAAACTCTTCTTGATGACTATCTATTGTTAGCATTACAACTAACCCTCGTAGTCAATTTCTCGCATGATAAATATATTTTGACATTAATAGTCTCAACCCCATTTCTTTTATCTTTAGCTTAGGAGTTAGTATATTATTTTTGACTTTTATTAGTTTTAATCAAATTTTCGAGTGAAGGTGTATAAGTTTTGATTGAATGAGTTAAACAGATTAATGGATAAACAGGTTAAATGTGTCAATGTATAAACATGTTAAATGGGTCAATGCATAAACAGGTTAAATAGGTTAATACATAAACAAGTTCAATAAGTTAACAGATTAACAGGTTAAACGGGTAATCGAATTGCACGATTATAAATTTTAAGTTTTTTAACCAAATTAATCGTGTCGACACGTTAATACGCATATTAAACGAATTCGTGTCGAATTGAAAAATTATAACTCATTTATTAAATGTGTCGAGTCAAGTCAGATATAAACGTAATCGAATCGTATCGAGTTCAGCCAAACTCGATTCGCTAACACGAATTGACACCCCTAATTGATATTAGTGTATCAAATATCTGATTCATAGTGCAACCCCGTCGCTCAGCTGAAGTTCCGTAAATTAGACCAATTTGAGTCAACCATGTAAAGTTTTTGTTATCTTTGTTCTTTTGATTTGTCTCTGATGGATTATATCTTTTATATTACTCTACGTTTGTGAAGTAGTACCAATGTACACATTTCAAATGTTTTCCTGGTGTTGTGAAAGCTTGCTTTCTCTTCTTTCACATTAAACAAATAAAACTAGTGATGTTGAACAATCAAACTACGATACAAAAGCATTATCCACGTAAATATAGATAGATTTTCCATTTCTATTTGAAAAATAAAATAATAGTATAATATTAGGAATGGTTGTAAATCCACCTCACAACCGATACCAAAACATACTCGAGTGAAACGTGCATAGATAAAGAATCAAAAAGAAAAACATTAGAGATGATCAGGTCAAAAGTTTTTCACTAGCTAATTTAGTTTGATTGGTATTGGTACCGTGAAAAATCTATTTAAAGAATAAACGATAAATATTAAAAAATATATATTAAATATTAAATTAAAAAAAATCATCAAATAATATAAAAAATAATTATTTTTAAAGTGTTGCAACAAAATTTTAAAAGAACAAATAAAATAAAAAATATGCTGATGAATTTTTGATGGAAATTCTTACAAACTCGAAACAAATAATAAATAAATAATTTAGAGTTATTTCTGTCTAGATTTGACATGGTTAAGACCTTTCAAATATTTCATTGGAATCTACTCTACGCATAAATTCCAAGACAGTATTGAATTAAGAGTCAGTTTGGCAATTAGCGGTTGGCGGGTTCAATGAGCGGTTTAACTGACTATTAGCGGTTAGCGGATTGATGATACAATGTTTAATAATTAGGTGTTTAATAATAACACTATTAACAGATTCAATTATAAAATGACGTTAAAGAACATCTGAAAATAATTATTCTTTATTTTTTATTAGGTATATTTTACACTACTACATTCAAATAGATAATATAATGAGTTAAATATTTTATATTTATTAATAACACTAATAACTAATAATTTTAATAATATTTACTATTTTTATATCAATTATTAATTAAAATAATATACTAAAGAAAATAATATACATACTACACTAATAAAAAATATTATAAAATTTTTTAATTATCAATATTATAATAAAAAATAATACTGAAAATATTAAATATTATTATATTACTTTTCAATTATTTTATTAACATATAATTAATATATAATTAATATGATTCTAATTAAAAGGGAGATAATTTGGTCTTTTTAACAAAACTCTAATTTTAAAACCTTTCAAACGCTCTTATCAGCGTTTTAGAAATTAATGTTTTTGGATCCAATCAGCTGATTAAGTTATTATTAACCAAATTAGCTGTTCTAAAAAACTAGTCAAACCTCTTAAACTTCTAATTGAAAACGTTGTTTAACAAACAGACTTTAAATAGATCATCACAAGAATAAATGGTACCACATAAGGGCTAATTTAGGATATATATGGAATATTTTATATTATTATTATAAATTATAAATAGTGAAAATTATTAAACATAAATTGCATTAAAATTTAAATTACATTATAAATTTAATATTAAATATTTTTTTAAAATAAATTATCAAAATTTTAATTTATAAAGAAATCAAAATTATAAAAATGTTATATAATGGATAGAGTATTGGAACCAAATTAGTGATATTGACTAAGTTGTTATACACAGAAAAATTTAAAATTTTTTTGTTTTTAATAGTTATGAATTTGTGTACAGTTATAATTTATATTAAAAAATTAAAATTAATTTTTTTAATAAATTATATTTTATACTCTTACATAAAATATTACAACCTCCATTCACAAACAAGTTTTGTCTATTATTTTCTATGGGATTAATCTTTAAATAAAAAATCCTAAAAAAATGAAAAAACTTCCCATTTTCATTTTCTCGCATTTCACATTTTTTATTTATGAATATTTAGTTTACTATTCCTCCGGGTTGACCTTTAAGAAAGGTGTTACACGGTTACGGGAGGTTACAGATAAGGCAAAATTATTTTTTATATAAAATCAAAGATTGTATCTTAACTATTTTAGGTCAATTAGAATACTTTCCTAACTTAGATAATCATTAGCTTGATTCTCTCCTCACTTTGTGTAACTGATATGTACATCTTGTGTATATATTTCCTGACAGAGCCAATAAAAAATATAAGAAAATTTACCAAGACTTTCATGGTATCAGAGCAACGTTTTCATTAATTTTTTCTCTATTTTTCTTTTGTATTTTTCTTAATTTTCATCTCATTTCCACTGCATCATGTCTAAGGACTCATCAAATACATCTTTTGTTTCTGATACTAAAAAAGACTCTCTCTCAACCGAATCACTCCAACAACTACTTCGTCTTATACGGGAGGTAAATCAGCCTAAAACTAATCTTACTGGTGAGTCTCTTGCTCTTTATTCTGCTCTCTGTTCGCCTCATGAATGGGTCATTGATACCGGTGCAACAGATCATGTTTCTTTTAATTCTTCCATTTTTTGTCAGCCCCCCATATCTTCTACATATTCTTCTACCATTTTTGTACCTAATGGCTCCTCTATTCCTATTCATGGAGTTGGTACTGTAAATGTGACACCTACAATTACTTTATTAGATGTTCTTTTTGTACCCTCCTTTAAATTTAATCTTTTATCCGTATCAAAACTTACCCAAAGTTCTAATTGTGTTGTTTTCTTTTTCCCAAATTATTGTATTTTTCAGGACCGTTTGACGAAGAAGGAGATTGGTCGGGGCCATAAAAGAGGTGGTCTTTATTTTCTTGACGGAAAATCTACAGTTTTCCTTACCACTGCAACCTCCACTATCTGGCACACTCGGTTTGGTCATCCATCATCCGATGTTCTTAATTCCTTAAGTCATGATTTAGGTCTCAATACGGTTTCCAATGATTCTTGTGATATTTGTCATCTTTCTAAACAATCACGTCTTCCATTTCCATTACATCAGTCTACAACTTTCAATGTTTTTTATTTAATCCATGTTGATGTTTGGGGAAAATATGCTACTCCTACTCGTAATGGGCATTGTTATTTTTTAACAATTGTTGATGACTACTCTCGTGCCACTTGGACCTATCTCATGAAATTTAAATCTGAGGCTTATTTATTGCTAGTTTATTTTTTGGCCTACGTTCGAAATCAATTCAATACAAGTGTGAAAGTAATTCATTCTGACAATGGCACTGAATTTACTAATCATGCCTTCCAAAAAATTCTCCAAGAGTCTGGCATCTTACAACAACTCAGTTGTCCAGGCACTCCCCAACAAAATGGGGTAGTTGAACGCAAGCATCGCCATCTTCTCAATGTGGCAAGAGCTTAGCGTTTCTAAGCCGGACTTCCTCTCATATTTTGGGGTGATTGTATACTTACAGCCACTTACTTAATTAATCGAACACCAACCAAAATCTTGAATGGCAAAACTCCTTACGAACTTCTTTATGGTAAGCCTCCCATTTTTTCTCATCTTCGAACATTTGGTTGTTTATGCTATGCTTCTACTGCCACAAACCATCCACAAAAATTTGAACCACGGGCTAGACGTTGCATTTTTGTTAGTTATCCTACTGGACAAAAGGCTTATCGTTTATATGATCTTGATAATAAACATTTCTTTGTTAGTCGAGATGTGAATTTTTATGAAAATATTTTTCCATTCAAGAGTGACAATAATTTGCCTGCCTCCAATTCAAACCAAATACCTATTCCTTTGCCCATCCCGGATTCTGAAACACAATCATTACCAACCCCAGACCCTACAAAATCACAAAATTCAACAACTCAGTGAATTCCAACAGACCCACCACACAATCCCACACATCTACCCCAACAATCTTCATCTCCGCCAAGACGTTCTAAGCGACCACAAAAACCACCAGCTTACTTGGCTGATTACCACTGCAATATGGCTTCTACTGATCCTTCTTCCTCGTCAGGTACGCCATACCCTATCTCTCAATATCTATGTTTTGCTGCCTACTCTAAAAGTCACTTACATTTTGTTAATAGTATCTCCAAACAAATAGAACCTTCCTCTTTTTCTGTTGCTCAAAAAGATCTCAATTGGAGACAAGCTATGGAGGATGAAATAAAGGCTTTAGAGGCTAACCATACTTGGACTTTGGATGTTTTACCTCCAGATAAAAAGGCGATATGATGTAAGTGGATATATCGCATCAAATATAATCCTGATGGCTCCATTGAGCGCTATAAGGCCCGCTTGGTAGCCAAAGGTTACTCCCAGATGGAAGGATTTGATTTTACTGATTTTTTGCTCCTGTTACCAAATTGGCTACTGTTCGGACTGTTCTTAGTGTTGCTGCAGCAAAAAATTGGCCAACACATCAGTTGGATGTCTCTAACGCTTTCTTACATAGTGATCTACAAGAGGAAGTATATACAAAAATTCCTCCCGGATTCAACAGACAGGGGGAGACTAGAGTTTGTCGGCTCAACAAGTCACTCTATAGACTTAAACAGGCTTCCCGTACAGGGTTCGCAACCTTTTCCAAGGCCCTACTCGAAGCTGGTTTCGCACAATCGAAAGCTGACTATTCCATGTTTACCTTTATTCGAGCCTCAAAAATAACAGTTTTACTTGTTTACGTTGATGATATTGTTATCACAGGGGATGATGAACTGATCATACGGCTTCTCAAAAAATACTTATCTCATCGTTTCCATATGAAAGAGTTGGGACCATTGAAATATTTTTTGGGTCTTGAAGCGGCAAGATCAAAAGTTGGAATTTTTCTCAACCAACGAAAATATGCACTAGAAATTCTTCATGATACAGGTCTCCTCGCTAGCAAACCTGTCAGCACTCCACTTGATTACAATCATACCTTGTCTGCAGATATGGGAGAATATTTATCTGACCCTTCTGCCTATCGCCGTCTTGTGGGCAGATTACTCTATCTCACGGTCACCCGCCCGGACATCATTTATGCTGTGAACTTACTTTCTTAGTTCATGACTGCTCCTCGCGATACATACTGGCAAGCCGCTCTTCGTGTGGTGCTTTATATCAAGGCTGCTCCTGATCAAGGCATCTTATTATCTTCAGACTCTTCTCTGCATCTACATGCCTATTGTGATGCTGATTGGGCTTCTTGTCCAACTTCTCGTCATTCCACAACAGGCTACTGCACTTTCTTGGGTCCAAGCCCACACTCTTGGCGAACAAAAAAGCAATCCACAGTCTCCCGCTCTTCTGCCGAAGCTGAATATAGATCCATGGCAAATGCAGTGAGTGAAGTAACATGGCTGCAACTACTTTTACGAGAGTTAGGTATTCCATCGCATCCCGCAATATTGTCATGTGACAATCAGGCAGCACTTCATATTGCCAACAACCCGGTCTTCCATGAACGAACCAAACATGTTGAAATAGATTGTCATTTTGTTAGAGATAAAATTCAAGATGGTCAACTTCGAACTACTTTCGTTCTCTCCAATTAGCAAATTGCAGATACATTCACCAAAGCTCTTTTGCCTGCACCACATCATTGCTTAATTTCCAAGCTCATGTACCGTCCTGACACATGAGCTTGAGGGAGAGTGTTACACGGTTACATGAGGTTACAGATAAGGCAAAATTATTTTTGTATATAAAGTCAAAGATTGTATCTTAACTATTTTAGGTCAATTAGAATACTTTCCTAATTTAGATAATCATTAGCTTGATTCTCTCCTCACTTTGTGTAACTGATATGTACATCTTGTGTATATATTTCCTGACAGAGCCAATGAAAAGTATAAGAAAATTTACCAAGACTTTCAAAAGGTCCTACAACCAAATAAAGCGTGAAAAGTGAATTATAAAATGAATAAAATGTTCGCTTTCCAAAAATAGTAAAATGAGAAAATATATATATATTTTAACTTTTTAGAGCTCTCGCTAAATTTTGTAAAAATAACCTCACGGAAGAATTATATAAAATGGACGGAACATAGTTCCAAAATTCAAACATAAACCAACCAAACTTTATTTTTATTCTGGAGTTATTCCAACTTTAATTTTCAAAAAATAAACCTTCATACCTTCACAAATTCTTTTCATATACTACCTTTACACTTTTATGGACAAATATAAAAGGTTTTTATATAAAAGTAAAATTTAGTTATTTTTTAAAAATGAAAGATTGTTTTTTTAAAAAATTTTAAATTCACTATATAATATAAATAAAAATTATAAAATAACAAAGTTGATCGACTATTTTTCTTTTGATACATGTAAAAACTATTTATCAATTTTAGGGGTGTGGAATTATTTGAGATGGTTGCCTCAAGTATCGAAGGCAGAACAACTATCATACGGTTCCAAGCTTCAAATATTGTAATACCACAATATTATTTATATTATATATTTTATAATTATTTTACTTTTATTTATAACTATATACAATAAATTTAAATTTTTAATAAAAGCATAAGTGTCAACTCCCACTTCCTCTCTTCTACGAAGTTCTATCTATGTATCACTATAATATTCTCTAGAAAAAAAAAATCATAAAATATAATTTTTTAAAATTTTAATTTTTAAATAAATAAATTACAAAAATATATGTAATTTTATAAATATACAAAAATTAATATATTAAAAATATATAAAATTAATTAATATATTTTTAAATATATATTTTATTATTTTATAAATCTGTAAAATACTTCATTTATCTGGTAAGTTGGTGGAGCGCGTTTCACACCGTGTGGACCATTTGGCCAATAGAATAATGTAGTGAGTTTCACACAACTTAAAAATAGCCGTGTGGACCATTTGGCCAATAGAATAATGTAGTGAGTTTCACACAACTTAAAAATGGCTATGAAATAATCAGTGTACTTGCTATTATTATTAGACACAGCGACCTCTCAAACTTTCTATTCCACCAATAAAAATTAAAATAATAATAATAATAATAATTTTTAATATAACAAGTCACTGTATAAAAGTTCTTGAATGTGGTTTTGATTTATCCTAATAAAGAAAAGAGCACTCCATTGTCATCATCCCACGCCGACCATGGGCATGGACAGTTTTATTAAATTTGCCTCATTAAATTTCTTGGCCCCAGCTCATAATATTTACATTATAATTTTATTGTTAATTTGTTTTTATTTATACATATATACTATAATTTCATTTATTTAAAAAAAAAAAAAAAAAAAAAAAAGAGCCAGTGGTTTGGGATTCATATGGCTTTCTATTTAAGGAGCAAATTCTATAGCATTTTAAGCAAAGCAACGTTCCCAGAGACGGAGGTAGACCCCAGACCTTAGGATATTAATTGTATATCATTAGTATTTATACTGTAAAAGAGTTATGGCGTGGTGGTTTGTTATACAAATAGATTCAAAGCTCATGTCTCGAGTTTAAATCTAGAACTCTGTCATTTTTTACTTTTTTCCTCTTTTATTCTTTGAATTTGTTTATTTCTCTATTCATCTTTTTTTTTATTCTATTTTTAAAATTTTACTTTTAATTTTAATTTTTTATATTTTTAAATTATTCACTATAAATTTATAATTATTATTTAATTAGAAATTATAAAACTATTATTACATTATTTTATAATTAAATATAAAATTTAATTTAATTTTATATTTATAATAAAATTATAAAAATTATTTTATAAAATTTCTAAAATATTTAAATATAATTAATTAAAATAATATAATTCATATTATAAAATTATAATTTTTATTCAAAATTAAGTTATACGGTAAAATTTATAATTATTATTTAATTAGAAATTATAAAACTATTATTACATTATTTTATAATTAAATATAAAATTTAATTTAATTTTATATTTATAATAAAATTATAAAAATTATTTTATAAAATTTCTAAAATATTTAAATATAATTAATTAAAATAATATAATTCATATTATAAAATTACAATTTTTATTCAAAATTAAGTTATCGTACCGTAGGGGCACTACCCCGCACCCCGTTTATAGCCCCGTTAGTATAAATCCTAGTTTCGTCACTGAACGTTCCCACATATATAATAAATCATCACATACATTTATATATATATATTCTCTCAATGGAGTGCCATGCATTGCTTGAAGAAGATAGGCAATCTGCTGACTACAAACCTAACATCTGGAATTTTGATTTCCTCCAGTCCCTTACCAGCCAATTTAACGTTTCTAACTTTTTCAAAAATTACAATTTGTGCCCAGTATAGTTATCAAAATGACCTTTTTATCCTTTTTTAAATTATTTTTTTCTTTTTACAGGAGAGGGAAAGCGAGAGCAGAGTTGAGAAATTGAAGGAAGAAGTGAAAGAGTGGTTTGCAGAAGAGGTTGAAAAAGTGAAGAAGATGGAGGTGATTGACAAGATGAGGAAACTAGGTGTATCTAATCTCTTTGAAAAAGAAATCCAGGAAGCTTTGGAGCTCATCACTGAATCTATCAACAATACAAAATTAATTGTAGATGATGACCTGTATGCTACAGCTTTGTACTTTAAGCTCATGAGGCAATACGGCTATCAAGTATCACAAGGTTCTCAAACTTTAAACTATACTCCTAATACTTACATTTTCTTTTCTAATACCAAGTACTATTATTGGTACCAAAATCATCAACTATTCTTTAAAAACTTTCATTTTCAATAAGTAAAATTTTCCATTTACATTCAGATTTTGAAACTATTTTTCTATATTTGATTTTGAAATTATTTTTAAAAAAATTTTAATTTTAAAATTATTATTCAAATTACTCTTGACTTTATAAATATATATTAAAATGAGCGATAAAAAATATATTTCAAATTATCCAATAATAATAATAATAAAACTAGGACAGTTTAAAATATTATTTCAGTAATAATAACTGTAAATTAAAAAAATATAAATTAAAAAATAATTTATAAAATATTTCTTTAAAAATATTATCGGTAATAGTACAATCAATCATATAAACTTAAATCGCTTTTAGTTATTCCGTCTTTTCTATAATTGGATCTTACTTATTATGATGCAGAAATATTTGGAGGCTTCGTGGACGAAAAAGGTTCATTTTCAACAAGCAAATGCGTGAGAATTGAAGGAGTGATCGAGCTTTACCAGGCGTCACATCTAGGTTTTGAAAATGAACAACTTTTAATTGCGGCTCAGCGTTTTTCAACAAATTTTTTACATGAAATTATCCATGACTCTCCACTAGACAATGACATTAACCTGACCAAAACATTGTCTCATGTCTTGGAACTCTGTGATCACTGGAGAGTACAATGGTTTGATGTCAGGTGGCAAATTGACTTGTGTCCGAATGACAATACAAGTCTATTGGAATTAGCTAAGCTTCATTTCAATTTGGTTCAAGCCAAACTTCAAGATGATTTAATAGACATTTCAAGGTTTCTATATCAATCAAATATAACATAACTAATTTACATGGTTGTATTTTTATGATAATAGATTTGTATAGGTGGTGGAGGAATTTGGGGGTAATTGATAATTTCAAGTTCATGAGGGACCGGTTGGTGGAAAGTTTCATGTGTTCGATTGGACTTGTATTTGAGCCAAAACACAGCAAATTCAGGAAATGGATTACTAAAGTGGTGGTGTTTATATTGATCATTGATGATATTTATGATAACTTTGGTTCCTTGGAAGAACTACAACACTTCACCAATGCGGTTTCTAGGTATATGCATGCATTGTTATATCGAAAATATCAGAAACTTCCCCCCTTGTTTTAGACTATTCCTAAAACACCCATTTTTGGAAATATTCTCCAAACTTCTTTTAGTTCCATACCACCTCTTATTTAAGTTTTCCATTTGACTAGAGTGAAAAAGGTAAATAAGTTTTACATTAACCATTAATCAATAATATTTTTTAAAGTATTCCGTTTTAAAAATACTTCCGAAACTACATAAATTTAAGTTTCATTTGATTTGGTTGGAAAACAGGAGTAGTTTTACCATTATCGTTAATAGATAACATTTGTCAAACTACTTCAGTTTTACCGGACAGTTTTGAAGTATTAAATTTAAGCATTTTGGGAGAATAGTTTAAAAGGTTATTTAAAAAAAATAAAAATCTTACTTTTCAAAGGTTATTAATAGTATTTTGGGATAACATTTGTATTTTGGGATAATTATAATGTTTTAATCATTTTTAAATTGTTATTTAATAATTTTAAATATTTATTTTAAGTTACTAAAACATTATAATATTCCAAAACTACTCATTCAAACCTAAAACCACCCCTCTAACAGTCAAACCATTGGTTATTTTGAATTTAAGGTGAGTTTGTACAACTTTCCAAAACCAGTGGCTTAAAGTAACACGTTTGAAAAGTTGAGGATTTTTCGGAAATAACCCATAATTTAAAAGTTAGGTGTAAAATGAGAATTTTACATGAAACTTAATCATTGGATGTACTGAATTCAGGTGGGATCCAAAGGAAGTTCAAGATCTCCCAATGTGCATGAGGTTGGGGTTTCAAGCACTTCATAACACCACCATTCAAATGGCTAGTGAAATTGAAAGTGAAAATGGTTGGATTGGAGTCTTACCTTATCTACAAATAGTGGTATGTATATTGGTACCATAAACAGTGTTTCCATAGAAAATTTTTCAATGAAATTAGTACAATATGTTGTTATGCAGTGGGCAGATTTTTGCAAGGCATTATATGTGGAAGCAAATTGGTACAACAAAGGCTACACACCAACACTAAAAGAGTATCTAAACAATGCATGGATTTCATCAGGAGGCACTGTGCTTACTGTCCATTCAATTTTCTCTATTCTAATCAACACTCCAACAGAGGAGATGATGATAATACAAAACATCCTGAACAAGTTTCAAGACCTTGTCTACAATTCCTCCATAATAATCCGTATCTGCAATGATCTAGGAACTTCAACAGTAAATAACACTTTAACCACTACTCCGAGTTGTTTTGATTTTGGAGTGGTTTTACATAACTTTTCGAAATCAGTAACTGATTGTGATAGCTTACATGTAATTAACAGGCAGAGCTGGAGAGAGGAGATGTGGCTTCATCAATATTGTGTTACATGCAAGAAGTGAATGTTCCGGAAGATGTTGCTAGGGACCATATCAAAACCATGATAAGTGAAGCTTGGAAGAATATAAACAGACAATGCCTCAAAACGTCACCGTTTCTGCAACCATTTGTGAATGTGGCTACAAACTTTGCACGTGTGGCGCATAGCCTGTATCAACATGGAGATGGATTTGGAGTTCAGGATCTTGATACCAAGAAAATCATCTTGTCTTTGCTTGTTCAAGCTATCTGATTTGCTTTCATTGTCATTCCTATGTCTCTGAAGACTAATTTCAATAATCATGTTTTCGTAATATTTTAAAAAATAAATGTTGGGAAGAATTCATGGAATATATGTGGACCGATTAATCAACTCATGGATCATTTAATATTTTATGATGTTTGATTGATGCATTCACAATATGACACATGTATGTTCGTTTATTATCAATAAAGAATATGACATTCGCTAAGTTGTTTGTTCAGATAATAAAATTAAGAGTATAATTTCGAGAATATCATATTAAAAATAAAAATTCTTTGAATATTGTTGGTAAATTTACATCAAGGGTTTTTTTTTTATGTAATTGAATATCGATTGGAATAAATGTTGAATATTAAATATCTCATGTCTATATCCAGAATAGATTAACTCAATTATTTAATAAAAGACTTTAAATGATTACCCGAACTTTAATGTTACAAACTCAACTACCAATTACCGCTTAAAGCCACGCAATATTACATGAAGCTATATTTATACGTGTAAGGCCCACGACATATCATGAAAATTCTCTATTATAATTGGTAACTAAATATAAATCAGATATATCTTGTTTGAAAACTTTCGGATGTGTTGTATATGTTCCCATAGCGCCCCTTAAGATAACTAAAATGAGATCACAATGTCGTTTGAAAATTTATGTTGGTTATAATTCATCATCCATAATTAGATATTTAGAACTCATGTTGAGAGATATTTTTATTGCACAATTTGCAAAATGTCATTTTAATGAAGAATTATTAGCACGATCTAGAAAGAATAGGCATCCCATCATTGAAAAAATGATATCGTTTGGAAAGGTGAAAAGATGTATTATCTGGACCCATATATTAGTCAAAAGAAAATGAAGTATATAAGATAATTCATTTGTAAATGATTGTGAACCATATGTCAAATAGTTTTATAGATATAGCTAGAGTTACAAAATCTCACATATCGGCTTGTAATGCACCAGCTCAACTGGTTGTGGCCACAAAGAAAATGAAGTAAATAGTAACCGGTGAAGCATCTGAAGTCCAAAAGAAAATATGGTAGACTAGTTGGATCCAAATATATTGTACCACAAAAATGAAAAACAAAACTTAGAACAGTGTGATATAATACCTTCAAAAGATATCATTTAAGATTTACAAACTGCGGAAATTGAAAATTCAAATGAAAAAAAAAACCTCTGGAAAAGTAAATGTATCCAAAAATGAATAAATATCTATTAATTAAATAAAAAAATTTGGAACCATGAAAATTTTATTGTTAATATTATGTTTTCATATGCGGTAACTATTGAAGTGATGAATGAGAATAATGAACTACAATCCATAAATGAATGTAAAGAAATAAATGATTGGCTAAAATTGAAAGAAACAGTCCAGACAGAAAATGAATTCATTGAATAAATGAAATATTTTTGGACCTATGATACCGAACTTTGTTAAACCATTTGGTTATAAAATGAGTGTTTATTAGAAAATAAAATGTGAAAGGTGAAATTGTGAGATATTATTAAACCCTATTGATTGCTTAGGATTTCTTACAATGACATGTGATTGATTTTGATAAAATGTATTCACATATGATAGTTACAATTACTTTTTTGGTTTTTTATTGGACTGGCTAAAGAAAGAAATCAGGAAATTATATTAATAGATGTAATAACTATATATCTGTATGGTTCCTTGGATGTACATAGTTGTGAAAATTTCAGAACGATTCAAAATTCCTGAAATGAATAAATCTCAAGAGTTACACTAGGTGAAATTACAAGGTCACTTTATGAATTAAAATAGTCCGGAAAAATGTGGTATAATCGTTTGAGTCAATATTTAATAAAAGAATTATTCATAAATAATTTTATTTTCCCATGTATTCATTAGAAAATAGGGTCTAAATTTGTAATAGTAGTCGTCTATGTTGATGATATTAATTTAAATGGAAACAAAGATGAAATTTAAAGAGTTTCTAAATATTTGAAAAGAGAAATAAAAAAAAAAGATTTGGAGAAAATAAAATATATTCTGGAATCAGAAATTGAATATGCTTATGGAATTTTGATCCATTAGAAAGCTCATATACAAAATATTTTAAAAAAAATTAATTTGAAATAATGTCATCATTAAGTACTCTAATGGTTGTTCATTCTCTTTACCCTAAAAATGATCCATTCAGAATCAAAGATAATGATTAAAATGTATTGGATCCTAAAATATCGTATTTGAATGCAATTGGTGCCCTTTTATATTTAATCTTATGTATGAGATTGTTCCGGCCCAACTCGTCGTTATTAGAATGGACTAAACATTTTCTCATATATATCTTCACATACTATTGATATGTGGGGCTGTTTTATTCAAATTCATATAATCTTTATAGATAGATTGGTTATACTGATGCTATGCATCTTTTAGATTCACATAAGTCACATTATCAAACCGGATATGTTTTTACTTTTTACATATAATGAAATCACTGTCTCTTGAAGATCTGTAAAGCAAACTCAGATGGCTACTTCTTCAAATTATGCTGAAATACTAGCATTGCATGAACTTGATCGGGAATGTGTTTGGTTGAGATTGGTTATACATCATAATCGGAGTTCATGTGGCATTCCTAAAATCTCAAATTGGCCAATAATTATTTTTGAAGATAATGCTGCTGGTATCGCCCAAGTGAGAGGTTGATATATCAAAAGAGATAGAATGAAGTACATATCACCAAAATACTTCTGTATACACGAGCTCCAAGAATCTAGATCAATTAATGTGAAACAAATTTGATTATTCAAGCAATCTAGTGGGTTTACTATTATTACTGGTGCCCAATAAATCTTAAGAGTTTCTAATATAAAACCTATTATTTTTAGGGTTTATCGGTATCAAATAATTGGGTGAAAGTAGCCACTGGAAAAAAAAAAAAAAAAGAGAAAAAGGATGAGAGAAACAAAAATTCTATTAATTTTTTTTTTTTAATCTGAAAATTTTGGCGATTGCTCTTAAATCAACTATTGGATTGTGCTCAAATTTAAAGTAAACGCAGTAGATACATTATTATGAAGATTGACTATTGAAAACGTTGTTTGAGTTCGCGAATGTAAAAGCCTTAACATCACTGTATAATTAAATTTAAATGGATTTATCTTTTTCGTTAGTAGTTAGATTACACATAATTTTTTATATATAGTCAAAGTAGCTTATTCCGAAGAATTTAAAGACATTTTGGAAAAGCGACATTCATTAGAACATGGGTGTTAATCTGATTTGTTTTCTTTCTTTATTGTTTGATTGTAATATTGGTGATAGTAGGATTGCTAGTATGGAAACATTATGTAATCTATATCTTTACTTGTAATGGGGTTATGGGGTGGGTGCGGTACCGTATTTTTTATTTTTCATATAGAAAAACTTTTTCACATAAAAATTGACCTACGTTGATCGTTTATTTATATTATTTTATTCTATTAGTATAGCTTTAATAGTGAATTTTACAATGGATAAAATTATATCCGCAGAAAGGATTTCTGCCAGCTGTTTTATTAATTGAAGCAGATCAAGAATGGAAACCCCACCTCATATACTTGCACAATACCCTAATAATATAATATAGTTTATACTATTATATAAACCACCTACTCCTCCACTTGGTGGGTGAGTGCGAGTGAGCTATAATAAATCGTTTAACTTTACAATAACATTATTCTTTATGTTTTTATGCATTGAAAAAGTTTCACTTATTGAAGAGATAGAATATCATAATAAATCCAAACAATCTTATTCATCTCACCTAGTACAACCATGAACTTCATGGAGAGTATTGCATTATTGGCTCCAAGAGCAGAGGCAACCTTTTAGTAACTGTCACACCATTGGCTTCAGACATGTCCAACTCCATAGAACCAAACAGCTTCCAATCAAAGTAGTATAAAAGATTGGCCAAAACAAACTCAATAATAGTAACTCCAAATGTAATGCCTGGACAACCTCTTCTTCCAGTTCCAAACGGAATATAATGAAAATCAAGCCCTTTATAATCAATCGGATTGTTCAAGAACCTCTCTGGAATAAACTCTTCAGGTCTATTCCATATGTTTGGATCCATTTGAGATGCCCATGTGTTGATGAAGACTGTTGTTTTTTCAGGAATATCATAACCACCTAATTTGATCTTTGTCTTGGTTTCTCTAGGAATTAAAAGTGGAGCAGGTGGGTGGAGTCTCAAGGTTTCTCTGAAGACACATTTAAAATATTCCAATTCTTCGATATCTTTGGGAGATACTTTTGATGTGTTATTTTTGCTTATAGTATTTCTAACCTCTTCTTGCACTTTCTTCATTTTGTTTGGATTTCTGATTAGCTCCGACATTGCCCATTCCAATACTGTGGAAGTAGTATCCGTGCCTGCCACAATCATGTCCTGAAAACCATCCCATATTAAAAATGTCAAATTCACCTTTTATATCTAATTTTGAGAATTAATATAGTTTTAAAAATATTTTTCAAAAAATTTAAGTTATAAACTATTATTCAAATTATCTTGATTTTATATTGGCTGGACAAGGACAAAAAAAAAAGTTCTAATATTGTTATAAAATTTATGCAAGAAAATTTAGATAATTTGGAGAATACTACATGAATATGGGATAAGGCTAATATTATATAGCCTGCTTTTTTTATTACTTATTTTATCTACTTATACGTCTATAAACATGACTTGATTTGTTATTAATTATTATAAATATTTATTTTATTTATTTAATATTTTATTACCTATTGTCAGAATATACACGAAAAATTATACACAATAGTGTACTAGGTGTTATCGGATAATAGTACCTATACTGATGTTTCAATCAAATAAATAGAAAATTAAAATTGAAATTATTTAGAAAGTATTTTCAAAACTAAAATGAATTTGAGGATATTATCTATTAGTCATGCCATTAAAATTATTAACATTTTTTACCAAAATCAAAGAAACACTTTTTATAGAAAGTTTTAGAAATATTTTCAAAATATAATATAACAATTAAGTCAATTAATCTAAAATTAAGAGATGACAAACCAGAAGAATAGCTTTGATATTGTCGTCTGTTAGCTCCATATCAACCGTATTATTTCTCTGAAGTTGCAGAAGTATATCCACAAAGTCAATTCTCTCAACATCCTCATTCTCAGACACAAAACCACTCTTATGCTCTTCAATCACTAAATCAAACAAACAATCAAACCCATCAAAAGTCTTCTTTATACGACCAACACGTCCACTAACAACATCCACCCATCCCAACCAAGGAACAAAATCCCCAAAACAAAACGACGCCATATCATTCATCATCTTCTTAGTCAACTCTCTCAACCTCCCTCCACTCTCCGCCTTCCTCCCCAGAACACACCTCGCCACTATATCATTCACCACGCTCCGTATCGTCTCCGTCAAATCCACGTAACCTCGTTGAATTCCATTTTGTTCTATGTTGTTGATCATGGTTTTGATTTCTTGGTCTATTATGTGTTGGAAAGAGTGTATGCGTTTGGCGCTTAGTAGCTCCTGGACGCAGAGTTTTCTTATATTTCTCCAGTACTCGCCGTAGGGGGAGAAACCCATGTCGTGGCAATTGTAAAAGAGGATTCTCGGGGCTGTTGTTTGAGGACGGTTTGAGAATGTGGTGTCGTGGGATTTTACGATTTGTTTGATTAAATCGGGTGATGAGACGACGAGTGTTGGGGTTTGGCCTAAGTGGAGGAGCATGAGAGGGCCGTGTTTGAGTGAAAGGGAGTGGAGAGAGCGGTGTGGGAGTGTGCCTAGTTGGTGGAGGTTGCCTATTATTGGTAGTTTGAGTGGTGATGGTGGGAGGTTGAGCTTGTTGCGTTTGAGGACTAGAAGTAGAATAATTGGGAGGAGGAGGATGAGGAGGGTAAGAGTCATGGTGGTGGCGGATTGTGAATTTTCAGTCTCTTCTGCAAGGGGGGACTTATGAAAACTACGGTGTCAGCTAATATAGTTTAAGGCAATAGCTGATATAATGGAGGCATAAACGTCTCGAAAACCTCCAAATATGAAGTGTATATTGGAATAAGCCTTCAATTATGGTTTAAATGGTCAAATACATTATTAAAGTTGATGGGAGGTTGAAATAGCAAACTTTTTAGTGCATTCAAACTATCATTTTTAGGGTAGTTTTATGGTGGGTGCCTACAGGTGGTTGTACACGGTGTACAATTTAAATCATTACACATATAATCGTAATTATGACACTGTTTCTATTTTTATTATCTTACTTTTACCTTTTTCTTTCCAATTATTACGTTTCATTTTTTTTAACAATAATATTTATTTTATAATATTTTATTATTTCACCATAATCTCTACTTTTCTCTTTTTTAGTAAATAAATCACATCAAGATTTATAAAATAAAATGAAATACAAATTTCTACGTAAATTATGTAAATATTCACATTTTTAATTACATAAAAAATTATTAAAAAGTTATCTATAGTTATTTTTTTTTAGAAAATAATTGATTGAACACTTTTGGTAATTTATTATTTTTATATATAATAAATCAATACTATATGTATTCCATAAAATTAAAATTCCAAACACATAAAAATTCTTTAAAAATAAATAAAAGTTTGGTACTTTTAAATTTTATTAAATGAATAAATTTATGTCTAATGCTAAATGTAAAATAATGTTAATTGAATGTAAATATTAATTGTAAAAGAATTGTTTATTATATATGTAAACAGATTAAATAATAAATATATTAAACATATTAAAAGAAAAAAAAAATAACTAGATAAAATAATTTTCTGAAAAATAATACACAAACCAGAATGCTCAAATTGTTAACATTATTGATTATAGAGTTAAACTATAGACCATATACACACATATATATATATATATATATAAAAAAGTTATATGTATGTAAATTTTATCTAGTTTGTTATCTATATATGTGAGATGATAGATAATAAAATATTATAAAAAAATATTATTGTTATTACAGAAATGAAACAAAGTAGAAATAAGATAGTGTGAGTGAGAAGAAAAACAATGTCATAATTACCATTACATGTGTCATTATTTGGATTGTATACCTTGTACAACCACCGGTGGTAGGCACCCACCATAGAGTTACCCCTATTTTTATGTACACGTGGACGTAAGAAGATCGTTTCTTCTCCATTAGTTAAATATAATTTGGGGTTAGATTTCGAGATTATTACGAGTAAAATCAGTATTAGTAGCGGCAACAATGGATGATAGGTTTTTTTTTTTTTAACGTACACAACAGAGTGTCAAAGCACAAATTTATTTCAATTTAATATCAATAAAATTCTAAATAGAAGAACCTAATACACTTTCGATGTCGAAACCTAGGTAAGATTAATTTCATCGCATTTAAAATTCTGACTTTATTAACAACCAAATTTAAAAACTGGTGACCTCACCGTTTAAACCCTAATTAAAGCGACGAACAAACCTAGATTAAGTTAACTTCTCTGTTTGATTTGTTGTCGGTAATTGAAGCCGACACCATCAAAACTGTATTGGAACCCCGTTGAAACTAGGTCAAATCTCCATCCAAACCCAAATAGTGTACTGATTGTTTGATAGAAAAAGTGTGAAATTGTTGTCGAAACTCAGTCGACTTCTCTGATTGTCTGACTGTTTACTCAACGACATGGAATCTATGCGTCACTCTGCCATATTTAATAAATTTAACCTAGTGTCTATTGGACTGACTTTGTATAACATGTGCTTAAACTCGGCAGAGAAAGTGGTTCCAAGGGCATGTTATAATTTTAAGTGACCCGACTTAAACACGTGCTTAGACCCGATTAAGATACTAAAAATGATAGGGTGAGAGAATATTTTTCTATCGAGTTGGATAATTTTTGTAAAAAGTTTGGTATAATACATCAAAGAACTTATATTTTTTATTTTCTATCATTTGAACCATTCAAATTTTATTTTAATTTTATAAATAATTAAAATTTAAAATTTTAAAAAGTAATCAGAATGACATGTATACTCCACACTCACGACTTCATAAATATTTGATATTGTTCCACGGATATTCTATAAACATTCAAGGATTTTAGGGAAAAAAAATCATAGAACTGTGAAGCGAGGAATATGTTATAATTTTAATTTTTTTTATTTTAAATTTTATGTATTTAAATAAAATTTTGAAAGTTCATTAACAATATATGATATAAAAAAAACATATTATAACTATAATTTCAATAATTTTTTAAAAAATAATTATTGTGACTGGCAGATATAAAAATCGAATATTAATTAAATTGGTAGGCACCAAACCCATTTTGTCATAAAGCTGAACCTAGTCATATATTTATATTCAACTTGGATAATAATTGTCTAAAAAAAATAATAAAAACAACCTAAATCTCAATCATGGAGGAATCTTTCACAATCCGACAATTATATTATAAAATATTTGGGGGTGGTTGAGTCGACAGCCGAGATAAATGTGTCCTTCCTTATCCAAGTTTCGGGGGCAAAAACGAGATTCCAACACAACACAACTCAACTCTTCAATAAATAGCAAGACCAAAAGGTCTTTTGCATCAAACGAAGGAAGCCAAGAGAGTCGTAATTTGTCCATTCCAAATCATAAAAATGTCTTCTTCACAAGTGTTGGGCGGTCCAGTCCAGTACGATGACAATGGCATTAAGCGCAACACGAGAATTGTTACTCCAGATGTCTGGGGTTACTATTTCCTCAATTTTGCTTCTGATGATACAGCGGTAATAATAATTTCTTTTGCATAACAAAGTTATTTTGGTTATAAGGAAAAGACTAAGTCCAACTAATCATATATATATATATATATAATGTTTATTAGAGACCATATATTAATTATCGATACATTCATCGTGTTTGGCAGGCAATTCACGACAAATCTAAACAAGATTTGGAGGAATTGAAAGAGGAAGTGAGGACCATGATTACGACTCCAGATGTTATTACTAAGAAACTGAGCTTGATTGATGACGTGCAACGCTTGGGAGTTGGTTATCATTTCGAGAGAGAGATTGAAAACGAATTAGTAAAGATCTTCGAAAATGACAAGTATGACCACGACGATCTTTACACGGTCTCTCTTCGGTTCCGGTTGCTTCGACAACAAGGCTATCCTGTATCATCTGATGTGTTTAAGAGATTCATGGACAAGGAAGGGAAGTTCAAAGCTGATGATGTGGTAGGATTGTTGGCTTTGTATGAGGCTTCATATCTCGCTATACATGAAGAACCAATACTTGATCAAGCTCAAGCTTTCACTAGAGCTCATCTTCAATCAATTGTAGATGATGATCAAGTTGATATAGCAGATCAGATCCGTCGTGCCTTGAAGCAATCCATTAGGCGAAACGTGCCGGTTCTTGAAACCATATATTGCATTGACCTCTTTTCTAAAGACAAATTGAAAAATCAAAATTTGGTGAAGATGGCGAAGTTGGAATTCAACTTGCTACAAATCCAGTTCCAAAAGGAACTCCGCAGCCTCACTGAGTAAGAAGTTTCTTCTAATTAGTCCTCTGATTTGATTTAATGAATACTGAAACGCACACTTAATTTTTGTAGATGGTGGAAAAGTGTAGATGGAGCTGCAAAGTTCCCATATGCTCGAGATAGATTGATAGAATCTTACTTTTGGGTATTGGCAACAGTCAGTCTCTGAGCCTCATCACACATACGCGAGAACAATAGCCACCAAGCTTACTTGCTGCTTCGCGGTTACAGATGACTCATATGATTCATATTCTACATATCCGGAGCTTCAACTTTTCACGGATGCTTTTCAAAAGTAAAAATATTAAGCAATAGTTCGGTTATATTTTTAAAATAACTTTTTAAACTCTCCTTTGTATATTATGGTACACGTGTTCATTAATGGTTGGTCGGACTCAAATCCTAGGTAAATCTTTCCTTAGATTTATATGTTAACTGATTTAATACGGAAATGTTTTTCAGGTGGGACATTAATGAAATAGATCATCTTCAGGAAAATTTGAAGCAACTTTATCAGTTATATTACGAAATTGTGGAAGGGGAGAGACTGCATCTGGAAAAAGAAGGAACAGCAGAGAATATTGATCACGGGATAAATGAAGTGAGAGCCATTTTTAATATTTTAATTTTCTTATTTTATATCTTATGATTCTCATAGAATTTGGATTTTGTGTGTATCAGCTAAAGAAATTGATGAAGGTATATCTCCAGGAAGCCAAGTGGTTGAATGATGAATATGTTCCGACATTGGACGAATATGTGCAGAATGGATTTGTGTCATGTTGTTATGAAGCAATTGAAGCTTGGATTTTTATAGGAATGGGAAAATTTGCTACGAAGGAGGTCATGGAATGGAGCTCTTCTTTTGATAATGATGATAACAATAATTATCCTGATATCATTAAAGCTTCTGGTATTATTTGCAGACTCATGGATGATATTGTATCTCATCAGGTATAATAGCTTTATTCAGTGTTTCATCCTAAGAACTTTTTTTCATCACTTGGACTAACCGGCTCACAAATAGATCAGATTCGACTCATTTAAAAGTCGGATATAAATAAATTTATGATGAATCTAATCCGAGATTAAACAAGCCGAGCCTCGAATCTTAAAGTTACAACCAGCGATTTTAACGAGGCTAATATATTATATATATTTTTTATTTTGTGAAAATTTTATTAAATGGTTCAAAATACAATTATAGATCTGTTTTTATAAAATATACAAAAACAAACTTTTAAAATTTTGGTTTTCACTTCACAGCTGAGTTTTTCAAAATATCTTTGAATTTTTACAATTAAGGAATTGTGTGATTATGCTGAATGACTTATGGATTGAAAATCAAAATTTTAGTTTTGCAAATTTTTCAGAAAATGCTATAATTATATACTTAAACTTTTTATAGTCTAAAACAAAAATTTTCCCTTTTATTTTTTATAAAATTATATCAAAGTAAGGGTTATTTTCGAAAAAAACTCCATTCTTTTAAACGTTTCACGTTAAACCCTTGGTTTTGAAAAGTTTTGTATAACCACCCCAAAATCAAAACCAATAGTGGTTTTGGTATTTTGTGAGCGGTTTTGGTGTTGTAAGAGTGGTTTTGAAATTCTATATGTTTTAATTTGAAGATTCAGAAATTTCCGAAAATCAAAATTACTCATACAACACCAAAACCACTCACAAAAATATCAAAATCACTAGTGGTTTTGATTTTAGGGGTGGTTTTGCAAAACTTTTCAAAACCGGAGGCTCAAAGTGAAACGTTTGAAAAATGGGGTTTTTTGAAAATAACCTATTAAATTAATATATTAAATTAATATTTTATTTTATATATCTAAACAAAACGAGCCGATATCACGAACCAAACCTGAATTTATATATAAGCTCATGAGTCCGAGCCCGAGTCCAAACTTGAATACCAAAAATTTGACGAGCTTCGAGCTGAACCCAAACTTGAATTTTTGATAAACGAGTCGAGCTCGAATCTATATGGTTCTGGCTCCCAGTACACCCCTATCCATGACTATTATTATGTATCAGGCTGAGCGGAACAGGAATCACGTATCCTCCAGCGTGGAATGTTGCATGAACCAGTACGGAGTTTCAAGAGAAAAGGCAGTCGAAATGCTTGAAAAGATTTTATCGGATGCATGGAAAGACACCAACAAAGACTTCTTAAAACCAACCACGGTTCCAGCAGCTGTTCTTAATGTAGTTCTGAACAATTCTCGAGTTATGGATGTGCTTTATAAGGAAAGTGATATCTACACAAACTCCCATATGATGAAAGACCTAGTTGAATCGGTGTTCCTCAAGCCTTTTCCTGTCTGAAAGAGGACTGGTTGTGTTGTGTCCAAGATGTTGATGATGATTTCCTTCATAGACTAGAGAACTTATGTTTTTATGGATACTTGTTTGTGTTGTTGTTTGCTACTTGTGATGTGTTGTTCTTTTAAGCGTGTATTCTCTACTCCGAAATGATTTTACCATGACGTTGATTAATAAGATTGGTTTTTGTTTTCATAATGTGTTCTAGTGGGTTTGTGTGATGACTTTGTTCAAAAATACTGATATGTAAACAGTAACTTAAAACGGAATAGAAGATATATTTCAATCGATAAAAACCTCTAAAACATCATTATTCTTTTATACAATGAGTTCTAGTAGTTGCTATTATTCAGCCACAAACGACACTATTTTCTGAAGAATAGTTAAAACAAACAACTAGAGAAATTAACGCAAACTTAATAGGACAATTTATAACAAACTAGTAACAGACAAGTTTGACTTCAACATTCACCCCCTCAAACTTGTTTTACACCAATCTTGTCTCTAAGTTCATTGAACCTCTATCGTTCTAACAGCTTTGTTAATAAATCAGCAAACTGTACATCAGTCTTCATATATTCAAGCTGTATATCACCATGTTGAACACAATCACGAATAAAATGAAATTTTGTATCAATATGCTTACTTCTTTCGTGAAAAACTGGATAATTTGCCAATGATATTGTTGATTTGTTGTCAACATGCAACACTAGTTTGACTTTTTCATCACCTCTCAATTCTGTAATTATCCTTTTGAGCCATATTCCTTGACAACCTCCACCTGTAGCTGCTATGTACTCAGCTTCACAAGAAGATAACGCAACTATTCTTTGCTTGTGAGAGACCCATGTGATTGGGCTTTCTCCACAGAAGAATATAATTCCTGAAGTACTTTTCTTGTCATCCATATCTCCTGCAAGATCATTATCACTAAAGCGTACAAGTTTTTCATTTTCTTGATTCTTTTTATAGACAATTCACATTCCAATAATGCCTCTCACATACCTCAGTATTTGTTTCGCTGCATTCATATGTGTCACCATTGGTGTGTCCATGTATCAGCTGACAACACCAACAGAGTACATAAGATCTGGACGCGTGTTTACCAAGTACCTCAAGCTGCCGATAATTCTTCTATACCTAGTGGCATCAACAAATGGTTCACCATCTTGTCTTTTTAGTTTGCACTTCAGGTCCATTCGAATACGATTGTTGTTGCAATTAAACATTCCAGTTTTTTCAAGAATCTTGCTTGCATAACCTGCTTAACAAAGAGATATATAATCTGAAGTTTGTTTTACCTCAATACCAAGATAATAACTCAGTAGCTCCAATCACTCATCTCGAATAACCTCATCATATATTGTTTGAATATTTCAATATATTTTCCATTTGAGCCGGTGAGAATTAAATCATCGACATAAACTCCTATAACAGTAACATTATCTTCTTCCTTCTTCATATAAAAAGCATGCTCAAAAGGACACCTATGAAAACCAAGTGACTTTAAGCTATGATCCAACTTGGTGTTCTAGGCCCTAGGTGCATGTTTCAAACTGTATAATACCTTGTGTAACCGCAACACTTTCTCTGGATTTGTTTTGTCAACAAAACCATCTGGCTGACTCATATACACCTCCTCTTCTAACTTTCTATAAGAATGCATTCTTCACATCCAGGTGGTGAACTCTCCACTGTTTTTGAGTTGGATAAGCAAAAATAGTTCTAATAATTTCTATTCTTGCTACAGGAGCAAAAACTTCCTTATAATCAACACCATATTTTTGCACATAACTCTTTGCCACGAAACGGGCTTTGTGCTTAATAATCTTGCCATTTAGATCCTTCTTTAATTTGAAAACCCATTTGAGTCTCACTGCTCTCTAGTTTTTCGGCAAATTAGAAAGTTTCCATGTTCTATTCTTTTGAATTGAATCCATTTCTGAATCCAATTGCACGTCTCTAGTTTTCATCACCAATTGCGTCATCATATTGTGTGGTTCCTCCATTGATAAAAAACACAATCCGACTTCTTCATCTACTTCTCTGGTTTCATTGTAAATTTCTTTTAATGATCAGAATTTCTGTGATGGAGTTAAACTTAAACCTGAATCTGTACCTGTAGTATCCGAGGAAGATGAATGGATTAAAGGGTAATTGATTTATGAATTTGCTATACCTGAAGGAGAGGATGGCGTAGAAAGAGTACAAAGCGCATCCACTGCATCGGGTATATCAATACCCACTATAACATTTGTTTATACTGTAAATAATTTAGTACAATCAGACTCCTCTTGTTCTTTGTCGTTCTGCCATGGCCAGTTTGCTTCTTCTTCAAAAACTACATCTCTACTTATGAGAACTTTTCCCTTCTTAGGATCAAACACTTTGTATGGATTTGACTCTTCTTCGTAACCCAACAAAACTCCCTTTAAGCTTTTGTCTTCAAACTTTGTTTGATGAGACGACATGACCTTGATATGAACAAGACATCCAAATACACACAGATGTTGTATATTTGGTATCTTATCATACCAAGCTTGATAAGGTGTCCTTCCTTCAACACTTTTGGTTGGGCACCTATTTAATTAAAACACAGAAGTTTTTACCACCTCACCCCAAAAATTTGCTGGCACATTTTTGCTTTTCATAATACTTCGTGTCATCCCCATAACAGTTTGATTTCGTGTTTCTACAACTCCATTCTGTTGTGGGGAATATGGCGCTGTCAATTACCTTTTGATTCCTTCTTCATCAATGAATTTTTTGAATTCGGTTGAGAGAAATCCCCCCCGATCCATTTTACAACACTTTAGTTTCTTTTACAATTTCAATTTCAGCTGCCTTATTAAATTTCTTGAAAGTTTCGAAAGCTTCATGTTTGCCTTTCAACAAGAAAACCCACATATAATGTGAATAATCGTCAACTAGAAGCAAAAAATATTTATTACTTTCTGGAGTGGTTAGTGTAATAGGGCCACAGATATCTCCATACACCAATTCAAGTTTTTCTTTTGCTCTATACTTCACAGCATGTGGAAAGGCTTTGCGGTGTTGTTTCCCCACAGTACAACCATCACAGATTTGATTTGGGAGCGGGATGTTTGGTAAGCCTTGTACCATTTTCCCTTTGGATAGCTACTTTAATGCTTGAAAATTTAAGTGATCATATCTTGCATGCCATAGCCAACTTGAATCTGTTATGCTTGTCATCAAGCATACTTTTTCGGCAATCTGTAAATTTGCAATAAATAGTCTGTTTTGTTGTCTTCTCACCTTGTTTATGAGTTCTTTGAGTTATCATAGACCCTCAAGATTCCACATTCAATGAGTATTCGACCTCTAGTTTCATCAATCTGGCCAAGGCTAATAATATTATTCTTTAGTTTTAGTATGTAATTTACATTGGTTAGAGTCAGATGTTCACCATTTTTACATTGAAACATGACTGGCTCTATTCCTTGTATATCAACTACAGAACCATCACCAAACTTAACCTTGCCACAGACAGAATTATCAATGTCAACAAAATAGTGTTTATCACCTGTCATATGATTTGTGGCTCCTGTGTTAAGGTACCATCTTACCTCTTTCATGAGACATCCACTTCTATTAGCAACATATGCTTCTCCTTCAACTCCATTCAATTAAATAGCTTTAATCATCTTCAAAGAGGGTTACTCAAAATAAATCTGACCATTCAACTCACAAGTTTCAATCATCAATAATGACTCATCTTCATCATTTCTCTTGGTCAGATTTGCTTGCTTCTTTTCCTCTTTCGATGGACATTCTGATGCGAAGTGTCCCACTTTTCCGCATTCATAGCATTTGATCTTTGATTTATCATATTTCTCTTTGTTATTGAGGCTCATCCTCCTTCTTCGATGATCACCATTATGTTTGCCTCGACCACGTCCTTTTCATCGTCCACCTCTCGAGCTTCTGGTTTCTTTTAATTTTCCTTTGTTCTTCTTAGCTTCTTCATTTTCCTTCCATTCTGTCTTTGTAAGGAGCACAATTTCCTCCGATCTTGTGTCACTACTTAGAAGTCTCTCTTCATAAGCTTTGAGTGAACCTATCACCTCCTCAACTGATTTGGTGGTTAGGTCACTGAATTCTTCAATTGTAGCTGCGAGCTGTAGAAAGTTTGGCGAAACTGATCTCAATAGTTTCTTTACCACTTTTACTTCCTCCACAGTGTTGCCAAGGTTTCTCAGCTTATTGAGAATGATCGTGAGTTTCCCTGAGAAATTATCAATATTCTCAGAATTGCTCATTCTCAATGCCTCGAACTCACTCCACAATGACTGAGTTCTCACTTCTTTCACCTTGTCTGTCCCCCAGTTCATTATTTTTAACATGTTCCATTCTTCTTTTGTGGTCTTCTTTGCACCCAATTGAAGCAAGGTATCTTCTCCTATACCTTGGTAAATGGCAGCCAACGTCATTTTATCTCTGCAACTATCAATCAGGCTATGTGTCTCAATTACATCCCATACTCCTTGAGCCATCATGAAGACCTCCATCTTAATAGTCCATGCTGCGTAATTACTTTTTGTCAGCATAGGATATTTTAACGAAACTGAACTTTCTTTCTCGGGAAATAAAATACCTGCAGCTGTGGTCGAGCTTTCTTCCTTAGAAGCTTCCTCTTTTTCTTTTAACTCCCTCTCTCTTCTTGCTCTCTCCAATTCAATATGAGACATCTTTTGGCCTTAATCTTAAAGCTCTGATACCAAATGCCAAAAATACTGATTAGTAAACAGTAACTTAGAGCAGAATAGAAGACAAAGATTAGAGGAAAAGAGTTTATTGTATTTCACTCGATAAAAACCTCTAAAACATCATTACTCTTTTATACAAGAAGGAGTTCTAGTAGTTGCTATTATTCAGCCACAAACGGTACTACTTCCCGAAGAAATATTAAAACAAATAACTAGAGAAATTAACGCAAACTTAATAGAACAATTTGTAACAAACTAGTAACAGACAAGTTTGACTTCAACAGACATACATGTTCATATTAATTAAACTACATGTAAACAGTGGAATAATGAGATTAAAAAGTCAAAATCTCTTTATTCTTCTACTGGTTGTTTGGTCGGAATTGTATCAATGATTTTAGTGACGAATGCAATTCTCCTTCCACTAAGTAAATGTTGCCTCTAGTGTCACTTCTCTTTCAGTTGTCCATTCCTTCTCCTGTGATTTTTAATTTCTCAAAATTTCCAGAGTAGAAGTCTTAGAGAATGTATTTCTTTCGTTTTTTTTAATCAGAAATCCAAAAAACCCATGGAAAACACCACCTCGTGAATGTGGTTATGATCTGATATCATCTCAACGGACTGAGTCTCTTGGTGACTAAAAGACCCAAGCCCATGGCTCCAGAAGCCCAACAAAAAGACATGACGAACTTATAAGAATATAATTATGATATGTCATTGTTGTGGTCTCATAAGGCTGTCCAGATCCAAACTATGAAGAAATACTTAAAGAGGAGTTTCAATTGATAAGAAGGGTTATTTCTAAAAAAAAAATTCCACTTTTTTAAACGTTTAACTTTGAGCCACCGGTTTTAGAAATTTTTGTAAAATCACCTCAATTTTAAAATAACTAGTGGTTTTACTGTTAGATGGGTGGTTTTGGGATTTTGATGGATAGTTTTGGAATATTATGATGTTTTAATAATTTACGATAAATATTTAAAATTATTTAATGAAAATTTAAAAATGATAAAAATATTATAATTATCCAAAACCACCCATCTAACAGTAAAATAACTAGCTGTTTTAGATTTGGGGTGATTTTGTAAAAGTTTTAGAAATTGGTGGCTCAAAATAAATGTTTGAAAAAATGAGGATTTTTGGGAAATAACCCTTTATAAGAATATCTATACATATATATGTTAGGATTGTGACGAGAATTCAGATATATTTCGGTATCCAGAATTGGTTTGGTGATTGGAAAAGACTTGAAGACTAATTTGGAAGTGTCATATTTGATTAGGAATGGTATTTCCTAAAGTGGATTCTAATTAGGAAAGAGATCCTTGAGAATCCTAAATAGGAAAAGATTTTCTTATTGATTTAGGATTACTTTATGACTAAGTAATCTAATGTTATAAATATGGTGTTTGTATCTATTATTAGATATCCTGAGAGAACAATGTAGATCTAGTTGGTTAGATTTAGGAGGTGCCCAATTGGGGCCTGGAAACCATAAAGACCATAGAAATCTTGTGTTCTAGGATCGAGTCTTGTTATTCTGTGAGAGCAATATTGGGAGAGCAATATTTACATAGTGATTTTGTGTGACTGTAACTAATGTAATTGGATGGGGAGTGGGAGAGTGATATTCTGGTTATAACTGTTGCTTTATTGTTACATAGTGAATTAATCTCTCGTCGTCCTGACGGCCGTGATTTTTTTCCGTTTTGGGTTTCCACGTAAAAACCTTGTATCTTATTTTCTATCTCTATTTTTTTTCTTGTGTATGTTATTTTACTTTGTGGTTACCAATACTCGTCTCCGCTGTGATAGATCATCGATTTGTTCAACAAGTGGTATCAAAGCTAGCCGTGTTTTCCCAACAATATATTATTAGAGTTTCAACCAATTATTAAAAGTAAATCTCGAAACTAGAGTTGAGCATATATATATTTGACGTGACACGTTGAGAGTTCCGTGTTTAGTTGAAAAACATAAGATGATGTAACTTGAAAATTGGTACATGTATGTGTATGTGTTGTTTTGAAACTACAAGGCCTAGTTTGTTTCACCGGATCGGATTAGATAATTTTAAGTGATGAGATTGGATTAGCTCCGGATTGGATAAATTATAAAGTAATGTTGTGTTTGGGGTTAAAAGTAAAAATAATTAAATTAACCTATTTTATATTTTTTAAAAATTTAATATAAATGTTGAAAGGTTTTTTTCTTCAAATTTTATCGTTATTATTCATCTAATCTATTTATACTATATTTTATTATATTTTCAACTAATATATATATATATATATTAATTTGAGCATATTCTCATATGAGCATTAATGTTTATGGAAAAACAAATATAAATATAAAATGAAAATATTGAGGAAGTAAAAATGTGGTAAAATAATATAGGAATTAAAAAAAAAATGAAGTGAAAAATATATAGTAAAAAGGAAAAAAAATTGATGAAACATGAATAAAAGTATAAAAAATTAGAGAGAATAAATGAGGAAAAAAAAAAAGGTCAGAAGATGGGTTAATTTTAACCCACAAATTTTAGGGTTATATTTAACCCACTAGAGTGGAATAAATTTAAGCGGAGGGTAAAAAGTTAAGTAAATCAATGTGCACCAAACATGGTAATGTGTTAATTTTTTATTCAATGCTATCCTAACCTACAAAACAAACTAGGCCCAAAGATGTTTATGTTGTTGCCTTTTTGGCTTTTGATCTTAATTGGTGAAATTTTGTACATTTATCTTGAAGAGGTTAATTATACCATATTGATCTTAATTGGTGAAATTTTGTACATTTATCTTGAAGAGGTTAATTATACCATATGAGTTTCGATAATAATGAAATTGGTTAATTTTGTATTGAATCATATAAAAGAATACTCTTGTGCTTAATTTGTTATAGGGAAGATATTAGTATGACATGAGAAAACTTAAAAATATATTACTACACGTAAAAAAGTGAAATTTGGGTTCAACTTAGGACGACGGTCTTTTCATATGCGACCACATCAGCAGTATCCTTTTTTAATTCCCTATTGGGTCTTCGGACTCCCTGAACAAGGAATACCTCGAAGAATAACATTCTTAAGAAGTATAGTTACAGAAAAAATAGTGGAAAAGGTGCTTTGACTCCGAATAACGCACCACCAAAATGCGGATTTGATGACTATCACAATACACTTGGTAGACAATACTTGAACTTTGGAGAGTCTCCGACCCGTCTACGGTTAGCCGCCACCACACATATTTACGTTTACTTATTATTAAATAAATAATAACTAGCAAAATAATTCTCATTCAACTCTTCCTTACAAACTAAAACTATTAACAAAAACTCCATGAGAGCCTTGAATACATCTGCAATTATCTATATTTCAAGACTTAAAAAATAAATAAATAAAAAGAGTTAGTCTTAAAAGTGAAAGCTTTGTTGAAAATAATTCCTAAATATTGGTAAAAAAATATGGCCTTTCATACAAGTTGAATTCTTCTCTTGTAATACGGATCTGTATTCAAATACGACTTCAATCCCCATATATTCAATTCAATAGGATGGACTTCCACTTGCTTATTAAATACAGTTTTCTTCAATATCTTGATATCTTGATATCATTCACACCTACTTCACCTTCCCCACCATGACTACTCTTCCTCTCCTTCTCCTCCTCCTTCTCCTCCCAATCATTCTACTTAAAATCCTCAAACGCAACAAGCTCAACCTCCCACCATCACCACTCAAACTACCAATAATAGGCAACCTCCACCAACTAGGCTCCCTCCCACACCGCTCTCTCCACTCCCTTTCACTCAAACACGGCCCTCTAATGCTCCTCCACTTAGGCCAAACCCCAACACTCGTCGTCTCATCACCCGATTTAATCAAACAAATCATAAAATCCCACGACATCACATTCTCAAACCGTCACCAAACCACAGCCGCCAAAATCTTCTTCTACAACTGCCGCGACATCGCTTTCGCCCCCTACGGAAACTACTGGAGACACGCAAGGAAACTCTGCGTACTCGAACTCCTAAGCACGAAACGCGTCCAATCTTTTCAATTCATAAGAGACCAAGAAGTCGGGAACCTATTAGCCAAAATTCATGATGATAAAATTCAACATGGTTTCGTGGATTTGACGGAGATGATACGGAGTGTGGTGAGTAATATAGTGGCGAGGTGTGTTATGGGGAGGAAAGCGGAGCGTGGAAGTGGGTTTGGAGAGTTGGCGAGAGATGTGATGGGTTGTTTGTCGGCGTTTTGTTTTGGTGATTATTTTGGATGGTTGGGTTGGGTGGATGTTGTTAGTGGACTTATTGGTCGTATGAAGGGGACTTTTAATGCGTTGGATTGTTTGCTTGATGAAGTGATTGAAGAGCATAGGAGGAGTTACATGAGTTTAGATGATGATAGAAAGGACTTTGTGGATATATTGCTGCAACTTCAGAAGGATAATACGCTTGACGTGGAGCTGACGCAGAATGATATTAAAGCTATTCTCCAGGTTTTTCTCTCACTCTTGGATAAAATTATTTTTAATATATTATTTTTAATGAAAATTCTCCTTTCCAATTTTTTTATACAATTTTTTCTCTTTTGGTTTGGAAGTTTTGAAATTATTTTATTAATATGTATATTTAATTTTTATTCCAATTATCTCAATTATCTCAATGTAACTATCTGATTTTAAATATATCCAATTAGATAGAAAAAATAAAATAATTTGACAAATACTACTAGTTTACCGTTTACGATAATTTATAATTATTTATTGACCGTATATTTATATTTTTTAATATGAAAATATTACTATAAATTATTTTAATATTATTTTATTAGTCGTGTAGAAATCGTATTATATCCTAATTTTTTAAAATTATTATGTTCGTGTGCATATAAATTACTTAAAAAATTTAATTATAAAATATAAATCAGGATATTTTAAAAACTAATTTAAAATTATGAAGATTTTGAGAATATTAATCGATAATTCTAAAATTATTTAGGTTTTTTATAAAAATAAATTCAAATAAAATTTTAAATAAATAATAGTTTGACATATATTTTTTAAAATTAGGATAATTCAATAAAAATTTTAAGAACGGTTAAAAATATTTCCAAATTGACGTATTTTCAAAAGAATACTTTCGTATATTGAATGGTTTCGATGTTAATATTTTTCTATTATTAAATTACCTTAAAATTTCAAGATTAAAGTAGAATAAAAAATAAAAACAAAACGTAAAAAAAAATTATTTTTTATTTTTTCTAAATTTTAATATACTATCTTTTCAGAATATATTCGTTGGAGGCACGGACACTACTTCCACTGTATTGGAATGGGCTATGACAGAACTGATTAAGAATCCAGATAAAGTGAAGAAAGTACAGAAAGAAATAAGGGCTGTGATAGAAAGAAACAACACATCAAAAATAGAAATGAACGACGTGGAAGAAATGAAATATCTGAAATGTGTCATCAAAGAAACATTGAGAATACATACACCAGGTCCATTTCTTCTTCCCAGAGAAAATACAACAAGCATTAAATTGGGAGGCTACGATATTCCAAACAAAATTACACTCTTCCTAAACATATGGGCAATTCATATGGACTCTAAGGTATGGGACAGACCCGAAGAGTTTATTCCAGAGAGATTTATGAACGATGAGATTGATTACAAAGGGTTTGATTTTCATTATCTTCCTTTAGGAGTTGGGAGAAGAATTTGTCCAGGCATAACATTTGCGGTTGGTTCAATTGGGTATGTTATAGCAAATGTGTTGTATTGGTATGATTGGAAGTTGTTTGGTTCTCAAGAGTTGGACATGTCTGAAGATTTTGGTTTGTCACTCACTAAAAGACTGCCTTTGGTTTTGGAGCCGACGCCTTACTCTCCGTGAGGAGATTCATGTCTCTGTTGAATAATTGAAGTTGTTTAACTTTTAGTGTTTTTCTATAAGATTGTGAATATTGTGATGGATGGAAAAATGGGCCCGAAAAGCCCAAAGGAAAACCGACTATTTCGAGGGAATGGGAGCCCGGCCCAGAAAATCATTTGCCTACATTTTCATAGTTTGCTTTAGAATGGAAGTGATTCTGGTTTCTATATTTGTGTCGGTTAGTTGATGGACTTCGTTGCATGAACTTAAATATATTGGATTTTTGAAGAATAATTTAAATTAAAAATTAAATGAATTAGTTCTATTTGTTAAAATTTTATTTTTGGTTATATTTAATAATTGTTATAAATTTTAATATTAATTAATTGTACAAAAAATCTACTTTGATTTTAGCAAAATTTAAGTGCTCGTAGAGATTAAAAAATAAAGTCATAATTATCTATTTTTTTCTTAAAAAAACTAAAAAATAACTAATTGGGGTGATCACGAAAAATTGAGATAATTAATAAAAAAAATCTCTTATAAAATAAATTTTGGTCGGTGATCCTCTCTAGCGTAATGTTTTATATATGAAAGGGTCATGAAATTAATTATTTTTTAAAACAAAGCCATTTAATCATTTGACCGCGAAAAATTGAGGACATACAATTATTTGTGTGTCATACGGTCTAGGCTATAAACCAAAATAACCTCCGGGCACAAACCTAATAAAACTAACAAGCTATACGGTCCAAACACACTCATTAAGCCCTCGGCCCAATATCCTATAAAAACCATAACATAAAATAACTCAGGCCAAGATCTAAGAGTCCGACGACCGGCGAGCTCAACTAGCTAACCTGATCTTCATTGAATCCCTCATTCTGTGGAGAATCAAAACGCGAGGATCTTAGGATCATTCCCATAATTTTCTATAGTTTCATCCGCAAAACTTATAAATAGGCTTTCAAAAGACCTCTGAGGGGGAAGACACTTTGACTACTAAAAGAAACTTTGTCTCACGATAGTGATCTTTTACTCTAGTGACATAAGACAGTCCCGACCACACTAGATGAAATTTCGACCAATCACTTTGGTGCTTCTATATATGAAGTATCGCTTTCTCAATTGAATTCATTTCTTCAATTCTTTTATATCTTATATTGACTTGAGCGTAAGAATGCCAACAACAAACACCACACTGGTGTCCCCTAAATTGTCAGGCGTGTTACCTTAGAGACTGCAAGATCAAATCTGAGCGGACTCTAAGATCTCACATCAAACGGTTAAATGGTCGATCTTCAAAATCGGGCTGTAGATTCGTATGTCTATAGTTTAGCGCCCATCGTGGGTCCCGCTGATTAATCTTTAAAGTTATGACAAATTTGAATACAGTCTTAACCATTTTTTTCTTAAAAAAAAATGGTGCACGTGGAAACTGTCCCAGCTGAGCAGCTCCTCAAGTTGTAAGCGCGCATGTGTTGCTTAGAAGAGGAAAATGCACGGACCAAGATCGAAAATACTATGCTAGCAGAACAACACCATGACACTTACGACAAATTCGATGACTCGAACAATAATGACCTCAAAAGAAATACCGAAGGAGAGGATAAGGATGATGATAGAGAGAGTGGGGTTCGTGGGACTAGGCGCCATGGATTCCGTGACCAGATATAGGCTGAGGTTCCAAAAATTCAAGAAAGCAAAAAATTCAAAGTGTAAGTCTGTTCAATCCCAGGAGTGGCAGTGCCCTTTGAGTAGTATTCTAAGAATGTCTATATCCTTTTCTCCTTTTGTCGATCGAATAGCAGGTGTAGTGTTGCCTCAATGCAACAAGCAACCCTAGTTTGTCTCAAAATTCTGAGGAGATTCAGATCCCAATAAGCATGTTGCTAAATAATATATGGAAATGTCATTGGTTTCTCTCCTAAAAGAGGATCGAGAGGCTATAACGACCAAGTATTTTACCACCAGCCTGGCTGACCTACCTTAGTATGGATCTAAAATCATCCGTATAGATCCATAAAATCATTCTCACAATTGGTTGATGAGTTCACTGCTAAATTCTCAGCCCGAAAAAAACTCCGCCTTAAAACGGATCATCTTTTCTCCATGGTAATGCGGGAGAATGAGACTCTAAGAATTATACGATGCTTTTCGTGGACGAGCAGACTAAAATTTCAAAATACATCGAATCTACAACGATTGAAGCTTTTAGAAATGGCTTAGACCCTCTGTCTCGATTGTACATTACAATTTTGGACTACGAACCTCAAACCTTTGACGAGGTTCTAGTCGTGACCAATCGGGAAATCAAACTCGAGGAAGATTTCGTGTGAATCACTATCTTAAAAGGTAAATCCTCTAGTAAGTCAAAACCACGCGAATTAAAGAAAGTAAAAGGAAGATTCAATCCTTATAAGAAGCATTGACGGGTGTCGAATCCGTCAATATAAATTTAACCTGCAATACAAATAAACTTGTAGTAAACAGGGTCGATCCCGCAAAGAACGGTTATCAATTGTGTATTGTATACTGACTAAGTAATGTAAATGGGGTTTGAAAAGTGAATTTGGACTGAATGCTAAAAACACAAAATATTAACAATCAAATATATTAAAAGACCAAACTAACCGATCATTTAATTAATGTGTTGATCATTGATTCAAAAGATATCTCTATCAATTTTAATAACCACAGTTATAGTTATTGACAACGTGCCTAACAACCAATCTTTTCCTTAGTTATTAGACTGACCGGGTACGACCCTTCGAATCAATCACTAATCTAACACGTAGATTGCAATATGAACTAGAAAAGACCTATGGTCATAGCCAATGAATCAGTACGACAGTTCTTGAACTATGATTGTGGAACCTCAACACTACCTAGGTCAGATTAATTACGAATTATCTAACATGCAGTGTATTAGTCTACCCAATTAACCAATCGCGCGCTTAATCAATTAATCAAATAAAACTAACATGACCTTAACTATGGGCACAAAGTGACCTTAACTATGGGCACAGAGACTACACAAATATTAAAAGATAAAGCAACGAAGCAAAGATCTCACAACACGAATTAATTAAACTAATCGTTTAGCTGGGCAGTAGTTTAGCACCATATGGATGCTGTCAACATCATTGTGCAAAATAAAACTAAACGTACAAAAAGAAGAAAACAGATAGAAAAACTAAAGCCTGATTCCTTCTTCAAGTATTTTCAGAAAACAAAAGATAATCTAATAAACTGTTCTGCAGAGTAAATATACTCCGTTAAGAAAAATAACAAAACCCATAAAATCTCCTCAAAATCCTCTCTAGTATAATCTCTTATTTAACTTTTGAAAGATGTGAAAGTTTGTCTTCAATCCTTGACTTTTTGCATTTTTGGTCTTTAATCCCAGAAAACTTCATAATTTGCACAAATGCCTCCAAACTGTTCATATTCACAAAAATAGGGCAAATTAGTATAAAATCACAATAATGTCCTCAAAATAACTAATAAAATAGTGCATAAATGTTGCACATATGGTGCTTAATCAAGCATGATTCGCACACCATCAATAATAACTCTAGGCAGACACATAAGCCGAGTGGGATAAGTAAGAGAAAAAAGGTCATGCCCGCCTATGACTATATGATTGAGCCGTGCGCACTTATAGCTGTGCTTAAAACAATGGAATTATCGGTCACTTGGTTTAAACAAATGTGGGTTCTCGCAAATAAGAGAGATTACAACATGTTTGGTAAATTCCATAATAATCACGGGACCAAATGAAAGATTGTGTATCCTTACAATATGAGGTTGTGTCTCTCTAAAATAAGGTATTCTTCAAGATTTCCTAACTGAGAAAGAAATGCAGACGTTGGAGAAAAAGGAGCAAAACAAAGACAAGAAGTCTAAAGCCATTGAAATGCCAGATGATCCTCCAAATGTAGAAAGTGTGCTCAATGTCATTCATGGAGGGTCGAAAATTAGTAGTCTTACACAGTCAACAATAAAAAGGTATGCTAGGGAGCTCAATGGTGTCAACTCAACTTTCATTCGTGGGCACCAATGCCCTTAGGCTACGAGCTGTCATTCACTCACCATGACATGCAAGGGTTAGTTTATCTGCACCATGATGCTTTAGTTATCACACTCCAATTTGCAAAATTGTAGGCTAAAGCGAGTGCTGGTAGATAACGGAAGATCAACCAATATAATTTTTATTCTAGCCTTAGAGAAAATACACCAGAATGATTCCCTGATCATTAGTGAATCAATTACCCTCACAAGTTTTAGCGGAGAGGCCAAATGGAGAAATTGTGTTACCAATCTATGTAGTATGAGTGAACTTAGTGACCCATTTCCTGCTAATTGATGCAATATTGTCCTGTAATTTGATAATGTGCCTCCCTTAGATTCAGCAGATGTGCGCGGTACCACCAAACTATCACTAAACTCTTAATTATATTTAGATAACTATTCAATGTTTGAGACGAAAGCCAATCTTCTTAGACATAATTTAGTAAATAATAACATCAATTTAGAATACCCTCTTTGTATTAAATGGGTTGATTAGATTTGATCATGCAATGGATTACTTGTAATATCATACTATAATAATAATCCACCTTATTATGTTAATGTTAGACCCCATATAATCTTGTGGTACCCTTTAACTAAGAATTTGCCTCGATGTGATTCACTTGGTGGAAGTTTTGGTGTAAATTTTTGTTATGATTCTGCTACTAATGACTATAAATTGGTCGCTGTTCTCCGATGTGGTTAAGGTTTTGTTTATAGCTTAAGAGCTGATAGTTGCAGGAGGATTGAAGTTTCCTATAAGTTTAACCTGAGAAGATTGGAAATAATACTTTGTGTTTGTGGAATTATTATAGAGATCGCTTGTATTTGGACTTGATTGGGTATAATGTCGTGGAAGATAAATTTTTGAAGTTGTCATTCCTCGATGAAATTAGCATGACCAAAATATCAATTTAACAAAAGAAAACGCAAATTGATGAGAGCTAAACGTAAATTATTCATTCAGGAGGTTTTCTGGGTCTTACTTCCAGTTCTGGTTCGAATTTGATGAGTTATACATATAGTTATGATTTATGACAGATGAAAGAATATAAAATGAAGGATTCCTGGACTAAAATGTATTTTGTAGTATCAAAAGTTTTGCATCTGATACCATTTGATTTCTTGTTGTCAGAGATCTTTGTGCCTTCCGAGCATGGAGATAAGAATTTTATTTTCTTTTATAGTGCATTGGTATTGCAATATGATTTAAAAGTGAGGAAGTCTGATATTTTTTAAATTGATAAAAGTCTTGTTTCCCCCTAATATTAGTGGTTGATAAAAAAATTACTTGTATCTCTATATTTCTTTACTCTAATTATGTGAGTTCTTTATTCTACTTGACGTAATGAATGAATACTGCTAGATATGTAGGGTTTTTCTTTGTATTGATTTTTTTTCTTAAATATAAAATTTAAAGATTCAATAACTTAACGTAAATTCAAAACAAATATGAATTCGAATTTGGTATCAATATCTATAGTAGTCACTACTTCCATGGTATCAAATGGATTTTGTTTATGGATAGGTAATCCAGACCTATATAAAATCTAAATTAAAAATAAATCTTAAATTTATGTAAATCTAATTATTGTGGATTGTGATAAGTCAATCTAAATTGAATCCAAAATAGATTCACTTTTAATGGACGATGGAGAATCCTTGTTGGGATACTTTTGATGTTTGTGTACCAAATAATAGACTGAAAGAAAGCAAAAACAGTCACTTGAACCCTGTACACATTTGGTAGGGTAGGCCTAGTTTTAAATATGAATCCAATCTGAACTAAATCCAAAATAGATCTCAATTTGAATCTAAATCCAAATTGAATCCAAATATAATTATTGTGGAATATGTTGTTTTGTAGATGACAGCTCCTAGTTTATTTCAGAATTATTCAAAGACTTCCTCATTACATGGAATATTAAGTTGAACTTCTCTACACCTCAATATTCATAAGCCAATGGTGAAGCGGAAGCAACAAACAAAAATCTCATGAACATCATAAAAAAAAAATAGACTGGCATAAAGTTGCCTGGCTCTAAGAACTCCTATAGGTATCGTGGTCATATAGCACGACCCTTAGGGTCCCGATGAGCAAAACCCCATTTTCTTTAGTATATGACATAGAATCTATACTCAATTTGAATGTCGGAATAAAAAAAACTACGAAACAGCAGAATCAGCTTGCGTTAGAATTCAACTTAGCCACCACCAATGAACTGAGAGAAATGGTTGAAGCTAAGATGGAAAAGTCGTGCGAGTTAGGATGTTTGAAGTAGGTCAATGGGATCTCAATAAAAAAAATTAAAATTCCAACAAACTTGATGACGCATAGGAATGACCCTACCAAATCATCGAGGTTGTACGCTGTAAAGCCTATCAATTTCAAAACGAGTTGAACAAAGCCACACGGAATGCCTAGAACGCTGCGCATCTAAACGTTATTACTTTTAACCCCATAAAGATCCGGGGAATCCAGGTTTTACTATTAAAACTTAAAAAGTTCAGTTCATGTTTTATTTAAAACCATTACTGCTTTAAACATCGAAGGGTCCTCAATAAGTTGAGGTTCATAAAAATGCAGAAAATATCTAAATGGACGTGTATGGGGTGATAATGCTTCTAGACTAGTACTTAGAAAATTTACATGATTTCTATTATAAAACTGAATTGGGGGCGGAATGATTGAAGATGCATACTTAGATTCCGAGCAGATCTAAACGAATTCAACATCAGTACTTAAGCAAATTTTATAAAAAAATAAAAACACAAAAAGTAACAAACTACAACTTTTTTTTAAATAAATAGAGCGGAGGTCGAACGACCCTAAAAAAATAAAATAAAATAAAATAAAGAAGAAAAGTAAAGATAAGAGAATTAGACGATCTTATTAGAATCCTCAATCTCTCCCTTCGTCACCCCCTCAGCAAGGTGGAAGAAGACGACCCAATTGGCAAAAAAGAAAAAAAAAGTAAAAAATTTTTTTCGACAAGTACAAAAGCTTGAAAATGAAACTTATTCTATGACGGTGCAGCTTGATGAGATCAGCGACCGAAGTTTTACGATCACACACATATTTTAGGTCGCGTTCAAAAGCAAGCTCCTCCAAGCTGAGCATGATATTCTTCACATCCTAATAGATGGAAGGAGGGGAGTTGAATGATAATACCTGCTCGAACATTAGCGAATTTGGACTCTGCGAAGACTTGCCTTCGCGAGCTCTCTTTCTCGAAGCTTTCAACGGATCTTTTTCTCGATGACTACCGGTTTATCTTTGATCATCCGACCCGCCATGGCCTTGGTTGCCCGTCCCTCGACTCGTTGTGGATTCAAAGCTTCACCCGTCTTTCCTTCCTTAGAGGTCTTCTTTATCAGGGCCTAAAAAATAGACTTTGAACCATGATCGCCGGTCATCTCCTTTCTTGAACTCCTTATCCTTTCTTTATAAAGTTTCTTTCATAGATAAAAGCAGTTGTATGTCCTGTTCAGCTTGTGGAAAGGCAAGCTGATAATGGATCTTCTGCTCAACATTATCATTGGGTATGCACTGATGCTTTCCAATACAAACTGCAAAAAAAAGAAAGAAATTTAGAAAACAACAAATAAAAACTCAAAAAGTCGCACGGAGCATAAAAATGAAGATTACAAGGATTTGCATTCCAAAACGAAAGAATGTCATTATCTTACGAATGCCTCCAATTGCCCTATATGAAAATATATCGGTTTCTCCAATTTTTATCCCTCTTCGTGGTATTCTCGAAGGGTTTAATTCTTGCTGTAGTTCAGACACAGCTGGAACCGGCTAGGATTCGCAATAACTAATTATGCAGAGTACACATAAAATAATTCCCAGACGGATAAACATAAGTCTGGAGATCTCTTATTGATCCTGTCGAGTGCAAGGAGGATCAAGAGGGTATTGAGGTTGAGTCGACTTCGAGTAATCATCAGAAATTTACAAAAATACCTCACCAGATCGTTGATCGAAAGGTTAAGGTCGAGACTGAGCCAGATGGTGTATAAAAAGGTCCATCATTCGACAACCTAATCCACACGCTCGCCCCCTTAGGTGTGCGGATTTCTATATCATCTAGGATCTGATAACACTCTGGGACTTTAAGGAACATCTCCCTTTAAAATATACCGTAGACTTACTTTAGATGGCCGAAACACCACGCGAGTGGTAATATCATTAAAGGCGTGATCCACTAAGGCTGCGCCTATAGAAATATCCACTCGAGGATGTTCAACCCTTACTACCCCCTCAAGGGCATAACTTCATGACAAGATTCTACCTCAAAATCTCTCACATCATTGGTGCTTGCACCGACCGAAGAACAAGAGGCTTGCTTTTCATGGTCCTTGCTCCCGAATAGTGAAGAACTCGAAGAGTAAGAGAAATGAAGAGCAACCTCTTCTATTTATTGGTAAGGGTTGGTGGAGAAACTCATCATCACTTGAAGATGTAACAATATTAACGGACGTGATTCACCAGGAGACCGTTATATCTCCTGACACCCCTGCAAATGAAAAAAAGCCCCAAATAATGCCACTTAATACGTGATGTAATCTAGTGGCTTCCAAGTTCTAGGGGATGCAGCAAGACTAGAAGCGTAAACTATCAAGGTCATTCGTCTATATGGACAAGTCCACGTAGAAGAACGAGGGAATCTATAATGGTCATGAAAAACTAAGCATAAAATTGTCCGCGTGCCACATGGTCTAAGCTATAAGCCAAAATAGGCCTCCAGATAAAACCCAACCAAACTAACAGCCACGCGGCCCAAACAAATCCACTAGGCCTTAGGCCCAATAGACTGCAAAGCCATAACACAAAATGACTCAGGCCAAGGCCCAAAGTCCGAACAGTCAGTGAGCTCAACCAGCTGACCCGATCTTCACTAAATCCCTAATTTTGCGGAGGATCAGAGCGTGAAGATTTTGGGGTCATCCCCATGATCTCTAACAACTTCATCCGAGAAGCCTATAAAAAGTCCTTCAAAAGACCTCTAAGGGGAAGACACTCCGACTACTAAAAGAAAATCTGTCTCACGACATTGATCTCTCACTCCAGTAATATAAGACGACTCCGACCACACTAGCTAAAATTCTGACCAACCACTTTGGTGCTTCTACATTTGAAATATCGCTTTCTCAATTGAATTTATGTCTTTTTTTCTTTCTATATCTTATACTGACTTGAACATCGGAGCGCTAACAGTAAACACCACACCAATGTCCCCTAAACTCTCAGGCGTGTTACCTTAGGGCTCACATGGTTTATAGGATAAGAAATATGATAGGATAACTTAATACGATTTATATGTTTATTAAGCATTTGGCTGCTGTCTAGAATAGGATAAAATAATACTGACTATAATTTTATACGATACATATAGGATAATTTTATCATTGATAAATGCTCCGATAACTTTATCACGTACTTTTCGTATTAGATGTTCGTCATGTTATTACTAAATCATCCTTTGATAAAATTAGAAAAAAATGAAAAAATAAAAATAAAAATTTATATAAAATTTTGGAATAATCCCAAAAAATTCCTGGAGGATTTCAATTTTTTCTTTGAAAATTAAAATGACCAAATTACCCTTTTAGAGTTTTTAATATTATGTTAAATTTTTACTTTTAATTTATTTTTTAATTATTTTTTTTAAAATTAAAAACTGGAATCACCAAATTACCCTTCCAAAATTTGTAGAAAAAAGTCAAAATAGTAAATACTTGTAAATTGGACATTCATTGACATTGGGGAAAAAATTACGGAGATTTCGGAAAAATTTCTAAAACCCTCAAAGGTTTTTTAGGAATATTCCTAATACTTATTTTTATTAAAATATTTATTAATATATATTTATTATATTATATTTATTTATTGTTAATCCCTATATAACTGTTTTATTACTCGTCAAGTTTTTGGATATTTTGGTAATCCATACTGTTATCTTATTACTTATCGAAGTTTACCAAATATAAATTTAGTAGTTTGTTATCCTATCATATTACTTATACGATAACTAACCAAATTCAATTTATGAATAACTTAATCCTTATATAAAATTTTTATAGTAATCCGTTTCCTTATACTATTCTGTCTATATCCTATATCCATGAAAGTAGATTCGAGAATTATAGAATTAAAGTCTGAGCGGATTGCAAAATTTAATTTTAAACGACATAACGATCAATACTTGAACTCTAACCGTAGATTCGAGGTCAACACTAATAAATTAAAAGCTTTATCAATTTCTGCCCTTTTTATTCCTAGAAATTATTATATGGTTGACTCCACGACAGCTCCATTTTTACCATATACATATTGAAACAAGGACTTATGCAACACATATTTGTTATATATATATAAATATAAATATAAATATATAACACCTGAGTATGATATTTGGGAAAGAAATTTAAAAATAAGAAGAGTATGGAGGGTACTATTGTTAGTATAGATCCCATTAGAATTTAACCGAGTCATCGAGATTGAGAAAGAGAGAAAGAAAGCGTGCGTGTTGTTTCATTAAACATAGAACCAAAAAAAGTTAGTCTCGCGACGCAGAGTGTGAAGCGGCGACCTTTCTCTCTTCGAAGTTCTATTCTCTTTTCACCCCCCTTTCATTTTATTTTTATTTTTTATTTTTTGTTTTTATTGATACTCTCTGCTCTCTCCACTATTCAAATTATATATATTTTTGCTTTTGATTCTTCAATCTTGATTCAATTATTTTTGTACAATAAGCTGTTGATTGATTCATTGGAGAGAGTGAGGAGAGAGAGGTAGAAGGATAGAGGGAAAGCATAATGTCGAAGAAGAAGGCGTTCAGTGGTAACACCATGACCCTAAAAGACTTTCATGGCGGTTCTATTCCAACTGATCTTCCTCTCCCTTCTGCACCTGGCGTGTAAGTTTCGATTTTGATTGGTTGGTTTTGTTTTTGATTGGTTTTTGATATCTGGGTAGTTTTTGTTTTCCTGTTTTGTTAGATCTATTGTGTTGGATATTAGAGATTTGGATTTTAGGGAACCCTAGAGATTGTGTGAACCCTAGTTTGGTGGATTTATTTGTTTTTGTTTGTTGGACAGAGTTGTTAGGTCTATGGATCGTTCGGGTTCGGGGACATGGGGGAATACGATAGGCAGGCCTGATCACCGACCTAGGCCGAGTTCATCTCCGGCGACTAGGCATTTTGATGATAAAACACCGTTTTTCAATCATGTATCCCAGATTGGGCGGAATTTTGATGAGGATGAGAGAAAGCCCTTGGATGGGGGTTCTGCTCCTCGTCGTGTGGTTAGTGATGATAGTTTTCGAGTTCCTCCCACTCGAACGGAGTTTAAACCGGAGCCTCCTGTTGGGAGTGGAAGTGGAAAGGCTATGGGTTGGGGTGGAGGAGGGGGATCTGCATGGAAGGGTTCGAGTGTAGTGGCTGTTGACTCTTATTCGAGTAGAGTAGTTGAGCAAAGTCATGTGGGCGTGAATGGACCGAATGTAGGAGGTGGTGGTGGACAGAGTAATGCTGGGTCGTTTCCAAATGCGTGGACAGCGAGGAAGGAGGTGGCGGTAGGGGTTGCTGAGCCTGTACGTACTGAATTGTCTGGACAGAGTACTACTTCGAAGTTGGCTCATGCTAGTGCTCTTGACAAGGTTTCTTCTGGTAGATGGCTTTCTAAGAATCCAATCCAAGGGGATGCTCAAGTTCTTAAGTTGTCGGAAACTGATGGTTGGTTACAACCAAAGGTTAATGATGATAGCTTATACAACAAGATTAATGTAGCGGGTGGGAGAGAATCTCCAGTAAAACATGTGGAAAGAAGTTTGATTATTGAAAATCAGATTCCTGGTGGTAGGAAGGAGGAATTGGATTATGTAAGGACAGGAGCTACGACTTATGTTGAAGGTAAAGAAAGGAAACCTGTATACAGTAGTGATAAGTTCCAACCTTCTCGTAGTAGTGGTAAGTTTGGTGGATCTGAATCACAAGTTCCTGGGCATTTAGAAGCTTTGGAGCGACCAAAATTAAATCTGCAGCCAAGAACAAAGCCCGTTGAAAATGTGGTGATTCCTGTAGCCAATCCCAAGCAGGTATTTACTGTGCATATCATATGATTTCTTTTCCCTTGATGTCTGTATTGCTTTCATTTTACATTTACATTATACCACTCGGTTGAATACAGGGGTATCAGCAATTGAGTGAATCTGCTCATGTTGAATCTATTGGGAGCTTTCATAGAAATGTTAATCCCACCAAACCTGATTCTCCTGCTTCTGAGGAGGCAAATCATGCTGTTGAGCGTCCAAAGTTGAACTTGAAACCACGATCACAGCCTCCAGAACAACTGGAAGGGAATGTTGAAACAGAAAGGTAAAGTCTTTTTAAATTTTATTAGTACTACATGTATTCTGTTTAATTTTTGTACTTGTAAATGATATTGTTAATAGTGATACCTGTTGTACTGGATAGCTAGTCTTTTCCTCTCAAGCATTTAGTTCAGAACTTTTGAGATTTTGTTGTAGGGACTTTAAGAGTTTGATTATCTCAACTGAACTACAAACTTTCAGGTGTCCAAGAAAATGTTGCAAATAATTCTGACTTGGTACATTTTGAGCGCATTGGCGCTTGTAGTTGATCTATTGTATATGTGTCTTTTCATCTATATGGGTTTTTTTATATTTTATTTTTTTATTTTTTTATTTTTGTTTTACTGATAGAAAGTTCTGGCTATTGATATTAACTAGTGTATTTTCTCTTTTTGTTCCAGAAACTCAGTATTTGGTGGTGCACGTCCAAGGGAGCTGGTGAGAAGATTGTATTGTTAGGAAATCAGTAGATTATAGATTTTTTCTGGTTGTATATTGACACTGGTGTTGGAGATTGATGATATTATTAAACTTTCTCACACTGGTATGTTTTTAGGTTGCTGCTTTCTTTGTGAATTAATGTTACTGCTAATTTTTTCTCAGGTTTTGAAGGAGCGAGGAGTTGATGATGTTGTCGTGACTAATCAAGATATTGCTCACAATCCCGATAGGTAATAACTTATCTTCTGAAATATTTTTCACACATCTAATCTGATTTTCGTTGGGTGTATAAGTAAGATATTTTGAATATCTTTGTCTAATGTGAAGGGTGAAACAAAATACTCCCAAGACTGAAAGAGCACCTGCTCATGCACCTTCTAATCGCCAAAGTGGAAGAACTGAAAATCTTCCTTCTGATCAGAGGATGGTAAGGAAGTTTGAAAGGAAAGACCACCGGGTAGATACTGAGAGAGTTGATACACAGAGGCGAAACTGGTGGAATGATACTAGAAGGAACAATAGAGGAGCTGAAAAAGAGCAGCAACAACAACAACAGGAAAGGCCGCCCTCACCAGAGAGCTGGCGCAAGCCAGTGGAACAGCCCAAACCAACTTCTGCTGACACTGCTGGTTCTCGCTATGGAAAAGTAGCTTCAGCAGTAGAGCTGGCACAAGCATTTTCAAGGTCTTTCCCCGATTCAAAATCAGAAGTTCAACATCCTGGCCCAAGGGGCGGTCCTAATCGATCTCAAGTGCCATTCTCACGGCTAATGGGTGGTCCAACTCCAAGGCCTCAAATCAATGGCTACTGATCCCAATTCCTCTATGTGCAATCAAGCACCCTTCATGATAAGATGGTGGTTTTTCTGCTAGCAGCACCGTAGACAACATGTAAGGCATGGTTATGTCCTGCATTTGCATAGACGAGTGCCTACAACTAGTTTCCTTCAGAATTTCTTGAAGATGGATGCCATTGAAAATCCTTTCCCAGTTGAGAAAACAGTTTCATCCTCCATTTATAGCCTTAGATTTATTTCCTAGTTAATTTTTGATTATCCGTTTGGTTTCTCAGCCTTTAAGGGGAGAAAATGATCTGTTGTTGCCTATTTGATAAGGCTGGTGTAGCATGAGTTTCACCATTTGCTTACCCCAACTGCAAGTAGTGTGTTATTTTGCTGATGTGGTCTAGATGTTACTACGTTCTGTTGCAAGTCCTTTGTAATATCTAGACATTGAACCGGTTATGGTCAGGGCAGTGATTCTTATTTGGAGGTTCAAATTGGCTAGTGTTGGAACAAACAAAATTTTCTAGATAGAAACATAAGTTATCATGTAGTGTTTTATTCTATAGTAGCTGGCTTTGGAAATTAGTGGCATAAGTAACGGAAAAGGCAAATTCCATTTGGTCAATGAAAATAACGTTATGGGCATATAAAATTATGAACCAATATGTAAAACCAGTTCATCATTTGATATACTTTTTACCTTACACGGCAGTTGTTGTGAGGGAAACCCACATGTTTGACTTGTTTTATCATATTTTACATTAGAAAAAAGAAAAAAAACCAAACAAACAGTAGATACTGGCCTATATATATTCTAATGCAAAAATATATATAGGTTTGTTCTCGTGAAGCTTATCTCAACTTAAGAATGGCTCGTGAACCAATCTTGTGCAAAAAATATGGTTGTTATTGCTTATTAAATATGCCTGCTTGCTTCTTACTATCTGCTGTATTGTCTGTCAATAAATAGCTAGTAACAAGCAGTTGCTTCTGTGCTTCTCAGTAACCAATATATCAACTCTTTGCTTGTCTTCCCTTCCCGGTTTAATTCATCTTTTCACTTTTGTTTCATATTCTTGTCTTCTTCTGAGTTTATGTTCTGTTAAAAGTCAGAAACACAACAACTTTTTCAGCTTCAGATAAGTTTGACTTCAAGTGGGGTTGTGCTTCTTGTCTTATTTTTCACCATGGAAGTCTGCTGTGATCTTATGGTAGATGTCGATGGCCAACAAGTTTTTCTTGTGAACAAGGTAAACCCAGCACAGCTTTTCTGCATTTAAGGCTTGTTAGTTATTTTTCACTCGGAAGTGTACTAGAGTACAACATGACAATTAATTCTAGAAAGCAACACTTCACCATAATGTTTTTGGTTTCTGAACGTTGTTAATACTTTGTTTGATAATATTTAAAGCTAAACTCAGCTTATCGTAACAATCTCTATTTTGTTGTGTCAATATCTGCAGAAGCTGCTTGAATCTTTCTCAGGCAGGTTAAAAAAACTGTTCCGAAACTCCAAAGCAGATAAAAGTACTGTGAAAGTGATATTTCAAGACTTTCCTGGTGGAGTGGAGGGGTTTGAACTCATAACAAGGTTTTGTTACAGCAATGGAAATATTGATATAACTACTTCCAACATTGTTCCGCTAAGGTCTGCTGCAGAATTCCTGGAGATGGAGAATAGAAACCTCAATTTGGCATTCCGAATTGAGAAAACTCTAGAGGAGATCAATTCCTGGTCTTGGTCTGAACTCCTACTCGCTTTAAAGCAGTGTCAAGATTTGCTTCCAACAGCTGCATCAGATCCTGAATCTATACTTGAAAAGATCTTGGTTTGCATAACAGAAAGGCTTTGTTTTCCTAGCGTTTCTAGCCCTTTTACGCCGACTTCTGATGATTCGTGCAACTTTTCGTGCGATACAGGAAGCTCAGACAGCACAAGAGACTACTCTAAACCAACATGGTGGTTTGAGGATCTTCTGTTTCTGAACATTGATTTGATCAATAGGATAATCAACATGATGATTCTCCACAATTTTGACCATGATACAATTTGTAAGTTCTTGTTCTATTACAGAAGATCAAGGTTTATCAGTACCTCACAAGCAGAGAAGTGTAGGATCATAAAAGTAATGGTCAACCTACTTTCTTTTCTTGACAAGAACTCTATTCCTTGCAAAGGCTTGTTCGACATTTTGCGAATCACTTCAAGCTTAAAGCTAGCAAAAGAAGTGAAATTCAAGTTGGAATGTCTAATAGGTGCTCAACTCGATCATGCAACATTAGATTATCTACTTGTTCAGTCTCCCGAAGGGAAGCCTTATAGTTACGATATAAGTTTAGTGTTCAGGCTAGTGAAAGCATTCCTCTTTGAAAACAGAAGTTTCCTGTCAATGACTCGTTTGAACAAAGTTGCAATGCTAATGGACTTGTACCTGAAAGAAGTATCTCCAGATCCCCACTTAAGGCCTTCCGAATTCGCAGCATTACTGAGAGTGTTTCCGGATTCCATCCGACAGTCCCACGATGGCCTTTATCGCGCCATTGACATGTATCTTGAGGTATAAGCATTCAGCTAAGTCTCTATACATAAGTTTAGTTCATTGGCATGATCAGTATTTGATGATGTTAATGATTTTGTTTTCTTGGTTTGCATTAGGTCCATTGCAAGTTATCCGAACAGGAAAAGTTGAAAGTATGCAAGGGACTAAACTATGCGAAGCTATCAATTGACTTGTTAAAACATCTGTCTCTAAATTCCAAGCTCAGTAGTGTAGTTGACAAGATATACAATACATCAGGTCCAAAGAAATCTATTGATTCAAAAACCAATCATGAGAAATTCATCAATGGAGAACTGCAGTGTAGAAAGCTTCACAGGGAGATGGAGAGGAAGTTTTGTAAAATAATGCAGCCTCAAATGGGAAATGTAACAAGACAAAGACAGTCTAGCTCAGACATATATTTGCCTAGACTTTGTTCTTGAATCATGTCTGTGTCCAGCTCCTAGCTTCACAATTATTGTATCAGAAACTTAGATGTATATAATATGTACACTTTATTATCACAAGAAGGGCTTAAACATACCAACCACATGTGTGTATTTTTCTACTCATATGCCTCCATATGTTGATGATGTCAAACATTTCTCACCAAGAAACAAAATCACTCCATACTAACATTTTTCACATCAGACAATCTTGAGACTTGGGATTGTTGGTAGTCAAATTTAGATTACAGTTTTCAAATGGAGACAGGTTCCATAGACAAATGTGGGCATTTAATGACCCTGTTGTGGGGTCTGTGCTGAGCTTCAAAAGCAAGTTTTTTTTTGCTGCAATGGACCAACATCCTACTACATATTAATTTCTCAGATACAGATACTAACATCTTTGTTAATTGTTGGAAACAGGGACCATTAATGATTCATTTTTCCAATACCCAGTTTCAAATTTTTTGAACTATGGTTCATCATTTGGCACCAGTCTTTTTAGCTAGGTGTTGTGTTGGGGTTTGCATTGGACCAACATCCTTGACATGGAAACCAAATAATATTTGTTTGATGGAAAATGTAGACTACAACAATTGTTTGAACCAAGAACCATTAATGAGTTACACTTTCAAGAAACAAAGGTGTTTCAATTTTCAAATTTGTCCTCTTATTCAAATCAGACCAATAACAATAGACCTAATTTTAATTTACCAGGAAGTAGTGATGGGTCAGCCCATTGAATAAAGCCAACTGGGTTGACCCATTTGGAAAAGCCCAATGGGTTGAGCCATTTGGAAAAGCCCATTGACTTTAACGACGTCGTATTTGTAATCAACTCGTTTGGCTGTTGTTGTTGATGTTGATGGAGTCTCTTAACAAGGAAGCATTGAAAGTCTAAAAAAGTCTCTATTTTCTCTCTTGACTTGATGCACTTCTTGTTCTTGATATACAAATTATATCAATCAAAGCATCACACAATTGAATCGGATCGAGATGTTGGAGAAGATAGGTTTGCCGGCGAAGCCGTCGCTTCGTGGAAACACTTGGGTTGTTGACGCTTCGCATTGTCAAGGATGTTCTTCACAGTTCACCTTCATCAATCGCAAGGTAATTCTGTCTACTTTTATTTATTTTTGATATTCAGTTTTGCGTATTTGATCTTAATTGAGCTTAAATGTATCGTGTATGTGGTTGGTTGAAGTGAATGTGGAATTTGATTGGAAAATTCGATTTTTGTGATTTTGAGGAAACAAATTAGGTTTTGGATAGGGAAAATGTAGAAATTTGACTGGTGATGTGTGTGTGTTTGTGGTTTCAGCATCACTGCCGGAGGTGTGGTGGTATATTTTGCAATAGTTGTACACAGCAAAGAATGGTTTTGCGTGGTCAGGGTGATTCACCTGTTCGTATTTGTGAAGCTTGTAAGAAACTAGAGGAGGCTGCACGGTTTGAATTGCGTCATGGATACAAGAGCAGAGCTGCTAGAGGTAATTTTTTGGTCGTATGACTTTGGTTTTTTGGTGCACTTTTAGGTTGTGGATATTATTGTTATGTACAGTAGAATATGATCTTCTTGTCTTTTTATGGATTTTTACTTTTCTTCTATGTATAAACACATTTATATGGCTAGGTTTGTTGCAGTGGTAATATGTTGATGACCTTGAAGTGAAACATTCATTATTGTCATTTTTTCAATTTTTAGGAGAAGAAGATCACTTGTTTGGGGTATATTATTAATTGTATGTATTGTTGGATGGATTGCTCTGTTTTAGTAAATATGTATATCATTTTATGACAGGTAGTTCAAAACAAGCAGCAAATAATGAGGATGAAATTCTGAAACAGATTTTAGGCACTGATGGAAAGGAATCCCATAGATCAGGACTGTCTTCCAGAAGGGACTCGGGTTCTGATATTCAAAGGGGTTCTAGCAGTGGTTCATCCTCACGTACTCAAGATGGTTCAGATCAAGGTGGGTTGGTTGATGTACTTGACAGTCAATCTGTTGATAATCATAATTCTGTGTTAAATGAGATGAGTTCTGCCAGTCCTGAGGGATTGCGCCAACAAGCTTTGGAAGAAAAAAAGAAGCATAAAGTTTTGAAAGGAGAAGGTAAGCCTGAGGAAGCTTTAAGAGCTTTTAAAAGAGGGAAAGAACTTGAGAGGCAGGCTGATGCATTAGAGATATTGATAAGAAAAAACCGTAGGAAAGTTGCATCTGTTGGACCCAAAGATGAGATCCAGATTAATGATGGCTCTAAAGAATCTGGGAGAAGAAATAGGTCCGCATCAAAAGCAAGTAATGAGAAAGATGATCTTACTGCTGAACTTAGGGAATTAGGTTGGTCTGACAGGGATCTTCAGGGTAGCGATAAAAGTGCATCAAATATGAGTTTGGAGGGTGAACTTTCCACTCTTCTTAGAGATGTATCACATCAGACTAATAAAGATATCAACACCCCGGCTGTAGACAAAACACCAGTTATTGCTATTAAAAGAAAGGCTCTTATGTTGAAGCGTGAAGGAAAGCTTGCTGAAGCCAAGGAAGAACTAAAAAGAGCTAAAGTTTTGGAAAAACAACTTGAGGAACAAGAACTCTTGGCTGAGGCTGGAGATTCTGATGACGAATTATCTGCAATAATCAGGAGTATGGATGATGATGAGCAAGATGGCCTTTTGAGTCAGTATGAGCAGACATCTGATCTTGATTTTGGACATCTTGCTGGATCTGCTGATGACCACGGTCTTGACGGTAATTTGGAGGTTACAGAAGAGGATATGGAGGATCCGGAAATGGCTGCTGCTCTTAGGGCATTAGGGTGGACAGAGGATGCTAATGTTGCTGAAAACCGTGTTACTGAACGAGCTCCCCTTGATAGAGATGCATTATCAAAGGAAATTCTTTCACTGAAAAGAGAGGCTCTTAATAATAAACGGGCAGGCAATGTAGCTGAGGCTATGAGTCTGCTGAAAAAGGCAAAGTTGCTTGAGAAAGACCTGGAAAGTACTCATTCGCCAATGGATGACTCATTTGCCCCAAATCTAAATATTAACTCCGCGAAGTCGTTAGAGACGAGGACACTGGGAGATGCAAATGTAGATTTTACTGGCTTGAATCCCAAGGTTGAACCCAAGAATAAATTAAAGATTCAGAGAGAGCTTTTGGCAATAAAAAAGAAGGCTCTTGCTTTGAGAAGGGAGGGAAGAGTAGATGAGGCAGAGGAAGAATTGAATAAAGGCAAAGCTCTTGAGCGTCAACTTGAACAGATGGAAAGTGCTGCAAAGGTTAAGGCTACTGGTAGTAAGGAGAATCCCATTGTGTCTAAAAATGTACCAATTGAGGAAGGTGAAGAAGATGTGACAGACCAAGATATGAATGACCCGGCATACCTGGAAACTCTGAGGAGCTTAGGTTGGAATGATGAAGATAGTGGGCTTGGAAGTCAATCATCAAAACCTTCATTCGTAAGTAATAATATTCCACTAGAATCATCTTCAACTCCAGCGATTTCTGTTGTAACAGTCAGGGCACCAAGAAGAAGTAAAGCAGAGATTCAGCGGGAACTTCTAAGTCTGAAAAGGAAGGCTCTTGCTTTGAGACGCCAAGGAAAGGGTGATGAGGCAGAAGAAGTTCTGAATATGGCGAAAGTACTTGAGGCTGAAATGGAAGATCTGGATGCACCAAAAAGGGTTCAGGTTGAATCCAATCAGCCAAAGAGTCATCTCATTGAATCTTCTGGTGAAGGTGCACCTGAGGGAGGAGATGAAGGGGATGTTACAGAAAGTGATATGAATGACCCAGTACTCCTTTCTCAACTGAAGAATGTTGGGTGGAAGGGTGAAGATAATGAACCAAAAACAATGTCAGAAAAGCCAACTAAAGTAGCTGCTGGTAGTTCTTTGCATTACATGGACCCATCAGTAACAGAATCTTCCATGACCGTCTCAGTCACTTCTTCAAGAAGTAAAGGAGAAATTCAGAGGGAACTTCTGGGTTTGAAACGGAAGGCCCTTGCCCTTAGGCGAAAAGGGGAAACTGAAGAGGCTGAGGAACTGCTGAATAAGGCAAAGGCATTGGAGGCTCAAATGGAAGCCCTGGATGCCCCAAACCATCAGCTTGATGCTCCCAAGGACAAGAAGCCTGAGGTGGGAATCAATACAGGAGCAGCCTCAGTTGGGGTGTTTTCAAATGAAAAAGCTGTTGAGTCCAGTCAGGTCAATACTGTTGACCATTTACTGGTAAGAGATGTTGGTCCCTCTGGGGAAACAGGTCTTGAAGCTAATCTTGGCCCATCTATTGCTAAACCTGCTGCTCAGTTGGATCCTTTGTCAAGTCTCTCTGAGGGCTTACAAAGCCAAGAAGAAGTTAAGGCTGGAAATAGTGAACTACTAGTTCACAAACTTGAAAATCCGCAAGTTCAACAAGTAAAATCAGTTGTTCCGGCTTCTACCTCTGAGAAACAGACTTCCCTGCGTCAAGAAATTTTGGCCCTCAAGAGGAAGGCTGTTGCTTTGAAGAGAGAAGGAAAGTTAACAGAAGCACGGGAAGAACTCCGACAAGCTAAGTTACTAGAAAAGAATCTGGAAGATGATAACGCCCAGACCCAAACCAGTCCACCTGAGGTGCCCAAGACTGCTGCCCAAGTCCCATCTACTAGACACAAGCAGCAGGATGCGCCAGATTTGGCACATAAACCATTATCTTCACGTGATCGTTTCAAGTTGCAGCAAGAATCCCTGAGTCACAAACGTCAGGCATTAAAGCTACGAAGAGAAGGTAGAATGGATGAAGCAGAAGCTGAGTTTGAATTAGCTAAGAACCTTGAAGCTCAGTTAGAAGAACATGATTCGAAGTCATCTGTGAATGATACAGAACCAGGAGATGGTGTAGTTGTTGAAGATCTTCTTGATCCTCAGCTTCTATCTGCCCTGCAAGCTATAGGCATAGATGATGCTAGTATTTCATCACAAAGTCGAGAAAAAGTCGAGGCTGTGAAACCCACTCCTAAAAAGGTCCAGAACTCCAATGATGAACGACATCAATTGGAAGAACGGATAAAGGCTGAAAAGGTGAAGGCAGTGAGCTTGAAACGGTCAGGAAAACAAGCAGAGGCTATGGACGCTCTTCGCCGGGCAAAATTGTATGAAAAGAAACTGAATTCACTAGCCTAAAGTTAAAAGATCACTGCTATACTCTCTATAGCAAATGAATCACCTCCTTGTTCTCAACTAGATTGATCAACAGTGAATCAGGTGCTCATTCAAATCATCTCCACCTTGCAAATATAATAACTAACTATGATGTTAGTTTGGTGCCGGAGTATTGACTTCACATGTATCCTTAGGTTTGTTAACATTGAATCAGGAGAAATTATTCATTGGTATATATATATGTACACGTATGCATCTCTTGTACTCTGATTATGTTATTGATTTCACTTGGAGGCAGTTCTCCATGTGCTAAGATACGTACTTTGAGGGTTCCATTTCACTTGGTGTATTCTACTATTCAGGTAATTCTTTTACTCTAAAGGCCTATTCTGATTTTGATTGGGCCGACTTGTGTGGATTCAAGAGTTTCTGTTACTGGTTGCTGCATCTATTCCATTATATATGAGAAATTGATTAGTTGGAAAAACAAAAATTCAAGAGGTTGAACTTAGAGCTATGTGATCTGTCAGTGTTAAACTGTTGTCTTATCTTTACGTTGATTTCCATATTAAACTTTAGCTGTTTATTGTATTATGGTGTGATAGTGTCTATCATGATGCGGGCCAATTTGTTATACCAATAAGTTGTATCTCATGTTCAACAGGCTGATTTGTTTACTAAACACTTTTTATTGCCAATTTGTTACACCAACGAGTTGAGCTGTTTGTTACACTTCTTATTGGATTAGATTGATCTTACTTAATTCGAGCGATCTATCCCATCATCACATTGGAATATCTGTAAGTTTTTGTTTGATTTTCTCCACTTAACACTTATTGCTCTTTAATTTCACCAAATTTAGACATAAAATATCTTAAATTAAGTGACAATAAATGTTAAGTTGAAAAAATAAACATGCATTAAGAGCATCTTCAATGGAATGTGAATGTCAAATGATGTGATCGTGGAAAATAAAAGTCGTGAATGATGATATGACAAAAGTTTTATTGATAGACTGTGTAGTTTAAAAATAGTAATACAGTAGTCACCGTTTATCACTCTTCCTTTTTAATTTTAATAGAAATTTAATTAAAATTAAACTCTTTTCTTATAACAAAAAGAATTTGAAACACATTTAAAATCTAATTAAATAATATAAAAAAAGCTGAGTCAGCATGTCTATTTGACCGTCTAAAACAGAAGATCTAGTGGACATGTCTATATATGATTATTCTATAATAAACCAAGCGCTAAGACATATTATACATTAAGTAAGAATTTAAATTTTCCAGGATTGAGTTAAAACCTTACCGTTCCTTTTCTTTCAACATGTAGAGTGTTCCTATTACCAAGTTTGACTTTCTATTTATCTGATTTGTCAAGGTCTAAGAATAGCGATTTGAATCCTGTCATATGATTTGAGCAGCCAATGTCCACACGCCATATATGTGTATCATCCTTACTAGAGCTATTGGCCTTTATTTTCTTCAACTTCCCAAAATCTTTATTTTCTTCTTCTGTGGTGAAATTTATTTATTCCTCCTTACTCCAGCAGTTGGCCTTAATGTGTCCATGATTACCATAGTTGTAACACTGTTTTAAATTTGTATATTGTCGCTGATCTTCTCCACATCCTCTACCACGTCCACTTGGTTGTCCTCTTCAAGAAATTCGCCGACGAGAAGTACCACGATATCCACCTCTATCACAACCTCGTCTAGAGTTAGTGTTGTCTTGTATCTGAAAAACTTACTCCTCCTTTTCTGTTTTTCTATTGATCCAAACTTCGTGTGCTTGTAAAGATCCCATCAGTTCTTCAAAAAAAAATGTAGATAGATATTTTGATTCTTCAATTGCGGCCACTACATGATCAAACTTATAGATCAATATGCTATATATTTTTTTCTACAATAGTTTGATCATCAACCTTTTCACCAAAAGTTCTCATTTGACTTACTGCAACAACTTTGCCCAAAAAATCTGATATAATTTCTTCCTTCTTCATCTATAATGTTTCAAACTCCCATCAAAGTGATTGAAGTTTGACTGGTGGAACTTTCGAGTCTCCTTGATATTCTTTCTACAAAACAGTCCAAACTTGTTTAGACATATAGGACGTGGCTATTCGAGAAAAAAATGGACATGGCTATTCGAGAAAAAAATGGACATGGCTATACGAGAAAAAACTGTATCGTGCACTGTTTGTTGTATTATTGTAAGCACCTTGACATTATTTTTTCTATTTTCTTTGAGTTGCATCCTTTTTCCTCTTCTCTGTGTGTTTTGTCTCCTTATCAGTTGCAAGCACTGCATCAGCATTTGGTTCTGTATAGCCACTCTCCACAAACTCCCACATATTCTAGGATTTGAGAAGAGTTTTGATGCATATCCTAGGATTTGAGAAGAGTTTTGATGCGGATCAGTTAGTCTTAAATTTTATGGAAGGTTTGGACCGGACCAATATTAGAAGGAATACATTATTATTTTAGGATTTAAGATTTATTTTTCTTATTTGATTTATTTATTTATTTTTAGGTTGTTTTAAAGTATTAGGGAATTTCCTTTTTAAAAGGATTTCTATTTAATTTAGGAATTTCCTTCTTGAATTAGGGTTTACCCTCCCTTGAATTCGAAAACCACCTGAACAGTTTCAATCTCAAAACCATACTCCTACTCTTCACTTAAGTTTTCCATCTTTAATTTCAAGTTGTTGCTTCATTTCTTTCTCCTTTTTCTCTTCATATAATCCTTTCTCTTCTCCTTAAAAATTTAATAATTTAAAATTTATTAATTTAAAATTTATTAATTTAAATATAACTAAAAAAATTATTTAATTATAAATTAAATAAATAAAAGGTAAAAAGTGAATATTTGAAAAATATTTTTGACAAAAACTACTTGGCTATGTTGTACAATATTCAAAACACAAGTGTTAAATGTACCTAATTTCTTTCGAACACTAATCAAACAGTAAACACCAATCAAAATAATAATATCAAACCTAACCTAAATTTTTGTAAACAATTACAACTCTAAAATCTAGTTTGTTAATAATAATATCAAACCTAACCTAAATTTTTGTAAACAATTACAACTCTAAAATCTATTGTGTTTCGTGATTCCAATTAGGTTAGAGTTCTTTTTATTCAAACCTATGATTATAGCATTATATTTCTTTTTATTCAAACCTTTTATCTTTCTATTTTATCTCTTCTCTAAGATTAAAATTTTCATTAAAGTAATGTTTTAAATTATACTACCAACTATCACGCTCCAATAACTTTTTTTGAAAAAATAAATAAAATAAATTAAGCTGATATTTAAATTAAAAATCATTTATTTTATTTTAAATAATTAATCTAATAAAAAATTATAAAATATTTTTAAAAATATACTTTTTACACGTATAATTTTATTTGATTCCATAAATTATTAAATATAATAATTGATATATTTAAAAAAATTTATCCAATTAAGTTCAATCCTTAAAAATTATTAAATTGTAATTTAATCTCACCACGCGGAACAAACTGAAACTAAAGTTACCCTTAATTAAATGGGTTATTTCCAAAAACCACTCAATTTTTGAAACATTTTACTTCTGACACCCGGTTTTACAAACTTATACTAAACCACCCCAAAACCACCCAAAATTAAAACTACTAGTGGTTTTGGTGAGGTGTATGTGGTTTTGGTGAGATATAGGTGGTTTTTGTGTTTTTAATTGATTTTTGTGTGGTTTTACTAATTATTTAGTTTTAATAATTTTTAAATTTTTGATTTAATAATTTTAGTAAATTTTTAAATATTTTATCAAATAATTTAAATAATTTTTTTTATAGTTTTAGAAATTTTTAATTTTTAATTCATTAACTTTAATAATTTATAGTTTTAATTTCTTATTTCTATTCTTACTAAATTACAACTAGTATCAATAATTTGTAAAATTTTTAATTCTTTTATTTAATTAGCTGAATAATTTTAATAATTTTTATTTTCAACCTTTAATTTTTAATTCTATACATACAACCAAAAACTATCTAATTCAAATAGTTTTTAATGAAAAATTGAGTTTTATTTTTATATTTATTTTTCAAAAATAAAATAACTATTAAATATATCAATATTTTTTAATTATTTTTCAATTTTAAATAATTTTTACTTTTTGATATTTATTTTTAAGAACCTATAAAATTATAGTATAATAATATAAATTTTTTTAATAAATTTTCAAACATACTTATAATTAAATAATCTCTTACAGCAGGTTTTAGTAAATTAAAAAATAAAAATTTAAATAAAAAATTATTAAAGATAATTTAACCAAATATTTTTTTTAAATGATTAAATCTGCATAATAATTTTTTTTAATTTAGAAAATTTTAAAAATAAAAATTAAAACTAAAATTATTAAAAAAAACATTAAACAAATATTTAAAAAGTATTAAACTATATAATAATTTATTTTAGTTTAGTAAAAAATTTTAAAAAATAAATAAAATGTATTTAAATTATTTAATAAAATATTTAAATTTTAGTTAAATTATCAAACAAAAATTTAATAATTATTAAAATTAAATAATTAGCAAAACCACTCAAAAATACAAAAACCACTCAATCACACAAAAACCATTCACACCTCACCAAAACCACTAGTGGTTTTAATTTTGGATGGTTTTGGGGGTGGTTTGGTATAAATTTACAAAACCAAATGCCAGAAGTAAAATGTTTGAAAAATCGGATGGTTTTTGAAAATAACCCTTAATTAAATATAACCATAATATTCGAGAAAATCTTTTATAATAAGCTCAAATAGTAAAAGATGGATTATTGTCCATTAGTCAAACCTCCCCCACGTTCCAGCAAACCTCGTGAACGAGATCATTAAATATATATTTTCAATAGATAGTAGCCAGGGATTGAATTAGACAATATAGGTGAGGGTGGGCTAACAAAGAGTGTAAGGACAGTTTTATCTGCGTTTGCCTGGTGATCGATACGCTAAGACCATCTCCAACCAACACTCATACCTTATCTCAAATATGGGGTATTTTTATTTCAATCCTACCTGCATCTTATATTTATTTTAGGGTCAAATTGTAATTATTTTATTTTTTGTGGTTAAATTTTAAATTCATTATTAATATGAAAAATTAATAATTATAAATGGTGTGGTGTAGTAATAAATGTAAATTAAATTTATAATATTATTAAAATTTAATAAATAAATAATTACTTAAATTAATAATATTATTAACATAATTAAATAGTTTATTTTTTATTCATAAATAAAAATTCGAATTAAAATAACATAAAACACAAAAGTCGGAATATAATTTTAGTAACACGATAAATAACAATTACATTATCATAATAAAAGTAAATACTAAAAGTAGATATCCTTCTATTTAATTTTCCGAATTACTATATCGATCACACTTTTTATAAATTTAATTAATGTACAAGTTACTTTATGTAGATTTTAATCTATCATTAGTTATTTTATTATTATTTAGTGTTATTATTTAAATTTTTACATTAAATTATTATTATCATTAAGAATAATTAATTTAAATATTTTAAAATTAAAAATTTTAATAATTTAAATTTTGATATTTTAAATGTCATATAATTAATGTTAATTTATAATTAATATTTTATAACTATCAAATATATGGTTAAAAGGATACAAATGTAAATATAAATTTATAAAATTACAAATAGGTCCAATAGGGCGTGGAGGAAAGTAGAACACTATTAATAGTGAGGGATTTATGTGCAAACACTCTATATTTTCTCGAAATCACAAATGGAGTATGTGGGTTGGATTTCAAATTTGTAATTTTTCTACCCTATGTATGAGATAGGGTTGAAGGGTTGGAGTTGGCCTAAGAGCATCTCTAATGGATTGTTGCTGACAAAATTGAATATGAATTTTAATCGTGGATGATATGGAATAATTTTAAAATTGAAAAAAGAATTTATCTCCGATGTTGTCATGGATTGTTTTATTTATTTTTTTAAAATAAATTTAAAAAATATGTAAAAAGATAAATAAGGAAATATAACTGTTTTGACTGATTTGACTGTGAGATAGACTATCTGAAACTCTTTATTCAACCTCACACTGTGGATTATTTTTCTTACCACGTATTGTAGATAACCAATAGCAGTTACTATTGGAGAGTAAAATTTAACCTTTTTACTTACGTGGCAATCTAAAAACACAATTTATCTGCTACATTAAAGATGCTCTAACCATGCCGGCACTGTTACAGGTTTGTTTGCCTGTTTATGATGGTATAAAGCCCGTAATTGTAAGGTAATTCAGACAGTAACTGTGTCCGTACTGTCTGTTATATATTTGTCTGCACGGTTACGGATTGATGGTTGACTTTTACATTTATGTGATTCGTGTTTGTTTGTATTTAAAAAATTTATAGTTACACCATCGTCAATACGATCATCAACGTCAGTATGATGACTGTATTCGGTATCAAAATTTGACACTAATGTAAATTGGATGTACTAATGTAGAACAATTTAAGGGTAGGATAGTACCCCACACTACGCTACTGTATATTTTAATAAATTTTATAATATATAATTTATATCATTAAAGAAATTTAAATATTTATAATTTTTTAATTTTATTAAAATGAATTATTAAATTTATTTTATATCGTAATTTTATTTTATTAATACAATTATAAAGAATACGATATTTGTATTTTAAATTAACTTTTTTTCTAAATCGATAAAAAATTTATTTGTAAGTTATATTTATAATAAAGTTAGTGGTATAAATAATAAGTGAATAATATATATATATATATATATATATAGAATTTATGTATTATATGTATGAATTATAAATTATTTAATATTTTTTAAAATTGTATATAATGATTTTAATATATTTTTGCAAATAATATTGATTTAAAAATTTAAAAATTATTATTATAAAATATTTTTTTTATAATTATGGACAAAATAAAACAGAAATATTATATTTATAAGGAAGAAAAACAAAAAAGAAAAGAATTAAAGAAAATGAGAAGGGATTTAAAAAACAAATCAAAACACTTAATTATTCAAGTACTCAACCATTCTCCTACCAAAAATAAAGAATATTAAACTTAATTATTTTATAAATTTTAAATCAATTTGAATTTAAAAATATAAAATTATATTTTAAAGAAAAACGATTGTCGTACTAATTAGTAAGTTAGTATTTAATAAAATAAAATAAAAACCACACATACATTGAACTATTAAAAAGAGAAAACAAAAAACAATTATTAAAAGAATAAAGTTTTAAGGAAAAATAATAAATCAATATAATATATTTTAAAAAATAAATATTCTTTTACCATTTTTACTTAGTCAAATTTAAAATATTTTTTAAAAAATAATTATGCAAATTTTCACTTTCAAAATAGCTGCTATAAACAGTGAGGGAACACTTTTTTTGTGAAGAATTACTTTTAAAATTTTAAATTTATTAAATAAAAATATAAATAATTTTTTTTTAATAATTTTAAATTTTAAATTTTACTTGAGATTTTTTTATATAAATTTTCCATGATAATTATTTAAAATAAAAGAAAAAAACTTGAACTTCCAACATAAAAGGGAACTAAAAATGGCAGGACCAGTACAACATTATAACTGCAGACTTAATGTTTTCAAAGTATTGTATTTAAAATATTTTGAATAGCTGGGGGAGCCAAGGGCCATAGCTCCATCTCCGTTTGAATTTAGAGTAATTTGAGAAAAAAAAAATAGTGGCTTGATTAATAGTTATTTATTTATTTTATACAAATAAAAATAAAATAAGACTACTATATAATTTACAGTAAATTTTAGTGAAAAAAAATAATTTTAGTGAGAAATGGTTAAAATATTCTTGTGGTAAATCGCAATTTTATTATCACAATTTATATATTATTACAAATAAAAATTAATTTTTAAATTTATTACGATTTGACTATCTAGTGTAAGAATATTAAATGAGTCATGATACAATGGGTTGACACAAACCTACTATTATAATAGATAATGAGTTAAAGTTAAATTGATTTCGATCTATTTACGATACGACTCGTTTGAGATGATTATAAATGGGTTGGTCGGATTTTATTATTAGGTTAGTATGTCAACCCATTTAACTAGACTATTTTTTTTTCTAAGATGAAATTAATAAATTTATAATATATATATTTAACTACATAAATACTAATATCAAAATATATAATCTTACAATCATTTTTTTCGATAAAATAATAATTCGTACATCTATTAAATTATCTCTTATTTGAACTATTTAATAATATTTTTCCTGTATATAAAAAATAAATTAGAATACGACATGATGGGTAGACACGGTTTACCGTAAACTCAAAAATAAATAGATTGGATTGAAAATAAATAGGTTGACACGATTATGGTACAAACCCGCTTAACTCGTTTATAAATGAATAGAGTTGGATTTAATCCAATACGATCCATTAACACGATTTGATACTCTTAATTTAATATTATAATATTTAATTATTTGTAAAACATATATTTATAAAACTAAATACACATATTTTAAAAAAAAAATTAAAAAAATCATATAATAATTTTATACAAATAACTTAATATAAAATAAAGATTTCAAACACTAAACAATTAAAAATGTAAGTACTACACTGTTAAAATTGTGTGAATATATATATATATATATATATATATATATATATATATATATATATATATATAATCATAACAATTTTTATAATTAAAATGTTCCAAACAAGCCTATCATACAAAAATAAAATTAAAATTAAAAATAAAGTTATTAATTAAATTCAAATTTTTTAAATAATAAATAATAATAATTATTATATATTATGGATAATAAAGAAAAAATGAATAATGAAATTAGCGGATAAAAAAATAATTTTATTTTACTTATATTTAACACGCTATATTCTAATTGATAAATACATAAATAAAAATTAATAATTATTAACTTTGAAATATTACGAAGTAAAGATTAAAATCAAACAAATATTATACACTATAATATGCACATTCAAATAAAATTATTTTGTAAAATAAAAATAGAAATAGGAAAAAAATACTATTTTTATCATTTTAATTTTATTTATATTATGTAGTATAACTTAAACAATTTAAAAAACCAAACTTACATATATAAAAGTAGAATCTGTGAAATTAGGAAAATCTATTTTTGAAATTAAATTTTAACCTAATTTATATTCTTTTAGTTAAAAAAAATTATAATAAAATTGAATCATTAATTTGTAATTATATGTACTACTTAGGTTTACCTCATATTCTAAATGATTTTTTAAAAATTTATGTTAAGTATGAATATAGTATAAAATGACAAAAATATCCATGATACAGTAGGAATGAACCCGAGTCGGCTTTTTAGCCAGATTTTTATTATATTTATTCGTCGTCTACAAATCAGCATGCACAAATTCTCATCTTACGCAACATCTATCAACATTTTCTCCAATAACTTGAAGCTCTAGTTATCTCAAATGGCTTTTAGCTTTGTTGCCAAAACCCCTCTCTTTTCTTTCACTAATTTCCAACGCCATCCTCTTACATATATTCATACAAAGAGAGCAATTATGTCCAATATTCATGTACCTAAACCAATCAAATGTATGTCTATTGCTAATGAGGTTAAAAGCAGTCAAGACGTAGTCAGAAGATCAGCAAACTATGAACGCTCTATTTGGGACGATGATTATATTATGTCATTAAACAGCGATTACACGGTAATCAAATATTCAACCGTAATAATTTTTTTTATTAATTTCTTTATATATATATATATATATATATATATATTAATATGGTGAATTCGGTTACAGGGAGATATGTACAGGAAAAGAGCGGAGATGTTGAAAGAAAAAGTGAGAGACATGATTGGAAATGTAAATGGACCGTTGGATCAGCTTGAGTTGATTGATACTTTACAAAGAATTGGATTAGGTTACCACTTTGAAGATGAGATTAAGATGATGTTGAAGCAAGTTTATGATAGTGGTTATGGTAGATCAATTGAAGATGGTTTATATGGTGTCTCTTTAGCTTTCAGGCTCTTTAGACAACATCGTTTTCGTATTACACAAGGTACATCGACTATTTGATTAATTTTTAATTAGTACAAATTTATAGATATTTTATAAGACTTATTGGTTAATTACAGAGGTTTTCATTGGCTTCAAAGATGGAGCTTGTGTTTGTGATGATGTGAAGGAGATGTTGAGTTTGTATGAAGCTTCACATTATGGTTTCGAAGGGGAGAGCATAATGGAAGAAGCCTGTCAATTCACAACTCAACATCTTCAAAACCTGAAATTTGACACTTTAAACACAAACCTTGCCCTGGAAGTAAAACACGCCTTGGAACTTCCTCTTCACCGGAGGGTAAATAGAGTTGAAGCCAGATGGTTCATTGACCATTACCATAAAAAAGACGATTCCAACCCCATTTTACTTGAATTGGCGAAACTAGATTTCAACATCCTGCAAGGACTTCACCAACAAGAGCTTAAAGAAGCCTTCACGTGGTGGAAGCAGAGTGATCTTGGAGATTCAGAACTTGGTTTTTCCAGAGACAGTTTGGTCATTTCATATATATGGACACTGACTATTGCTTTTGAGCCTAAATATAGCTCTTTCAGGATACTAAATACCAAGATCAATAATCTACTCACATCTATTGATGATATTTATGATGTCTATGGTACTCTAGAGGAACTTCAACTCTTTAGTAAGATAGTTCAAAGGTTAGATGGTTAGCAATTATAGCAATTAAAACATGTTTCATATGTTGTATTTCATTTATTGACTTACACTAATTATTTTTTAATATTGTTTGATATTTCAGATGGGATATTCAAGCAATGAAAGATCTTCCAAGCTACATGAGAATATATTTCTTTGCATTTTATAATCTTGTTAACCAAATGACCTATGACATTCTAAAAGAACAAGATTTAGATGTCTCCACCAACATACAAAAATCAGTAGGGCAGATATTCAATTTCATTTCTCCTTCTTGTTCAATTTATTAATTGGTTAACCAATGTAAAAAAATTTGCAGTGGACCGGTTTATTGGAAACCTATCTATTGGAAGCTAAATGGTTTCACAGTGGTTACAAGCCAACAATGGAAGAGTACATAGAAAATGGTTTGGTATCCGTCACAGTACCTATAATGCTAATTAACAACTACCTGTCTGTAGCCAATCCAATTGTCAAAGAGGAATTGGAATACTTAGAAAGCAATGCAGAGATAGTGATATGTTTATGCAAAATCAGACGCCTCCAAAATGATCTTGGAAATTCTTCGGTATAATATATATATTTAAAATTTAATTATTAATTTTATATATAGTATTTATATCTGCGTTTCAGATAAGGTTAATTTGTTTGGTGGGATCAGGATGAGGTGAAGAGAGGGGATGTTAGGAAATCAGTTCAATGTATAATGAATGAGAGTGGGGCTAGTGAGGAAGAAGCTCGAGAACTTGTTAAGGATATGATAAGGGAACTGTGGATAAAAGTGAATGCATTTCAGGCAACTGATAAAGTTCTGTCTGAAACTACAATAAAATTCATGTTGAATGTGGGCAGAACATATCATTGTGTGTATCTACATGGAGATGGACATGCTGTGCAGAAGAACACCAAGGCTATAGCTTTGCCACTGCTGTTTGAGCCCATCCCTATTTGATTGATTAGGGTTTGTTGTAATTGTTCTCAAGGATGTCGCATTCTAATAATAAACTAGAGGTTTGGACCCATGCAATATGCACGAGTGCCAAAATATATACTAAGTATATGGTAAAGTACTCTTAATCAAAATAAATAGTAAATACATATTTTAATCTTGTGATTTTCATATATAAAAAAATAAAATATCATTATTCAACTTATCAGATAAATTACATGAATTCTGTGTATTATAATATTCATAATTCTATATAAATGTAATGTAATTAGTTCAATCTATAAATAACATTATGAGCATTCAATTATCATAAGAAAAATAATTTAAAACCGATAACAAAAATGAAATTATAACAATCACACCATAAATTGTTTATGAAATTTAAAAAAAATATAAAATTAGAATTTTTTTTTCGAGCACATGAAATAATCTAGTCTTTCATGCCATAGACTAGTTGCTTCTTGTTATTTAACTGGAGCTAACACTAGTAGAAAATAGCCCTTTAGGAATGGTCACAAAACCGTTCCCATTCTGTGCAAACCGTTCCCCTAAAATATGGTAACTGTTTTAATACTTTAGGGAACGCATATGTGACCGTTTCCTATACACCCGTTTTCTTAGGTTTTGGAAACGGCTTTGCCTAATATAGGCAACAATAATACAAAACCGTTCTCTATAATTTATGCTTTTGAGAACGGTTTTTTAGAATCCTTTAGGGAACGATTTTTAGAGACCCTTTAGGAAACGATTTTAGGAAACCTTTAGGGAGCGGTTTTATGGGACTCTTTAGGGAACGATTTTTTGGGACCCTTTAGGGAATGAATTTTAGGACCCTTTTGGAAAATATTTTGTATAATCCTTTACAGAATGGTTTTTTTATGACTCTTTAGGAAACAGTTGTTTTTTTAAAAAAAAAAAAAAATTTCTATTTCGGTGTAGAAAATACAAATCATAGCAAATATTTCTCACTATGCAGTAAATATTTTATCCTATATTTCCACAGAATTTGGAAACCATAGCAGATAAATGTTTGATTCTAACTTCCATGAAAACTGATATTGCTCATTTCTACTCTAACAGCAGTACTACCATTTTCATAAAATATGACACAACAATCTTTAAAGAGAAATGAGTAATCTTTCCAAACCAATTGAGTCACACCTAACAAATAATTTTGATCCGAGCTAGTGATGCAATAATTCTTAACATGAGATTAAATGCATGAATAGATCATATCACATCCATCTTATTGTAACATAGTGTTACGGATATCGTACCCAAGGGATTATATTCAAAAATGCTCAAGAGTAAAGCAAAGTTTAATGTACTTCTAGGTAGAATTCCAAGTAAGAATCAACTCAACAAAATTAATGAAATCAAATTAACAAAAGCAATTAAATCAACTATTACACTTAGCACACTAAGAGATTGGTAAATATATATTAGAAGACCATGGTTGAATACTTGCTTGACTAAATTTTCACTTGATCCTTTTCTCAAGCATTTCATCAAACACCTATCACACTAAATATAGCATGGATCAAAAGATGTTACTACTAGGTTTCATCAAACACTAATAATAACTTGTTCTCTAAATCAATCATATGTCTACAACTTGAAATAAAGAATCATAAGCACAATCCATGGAGATGATTAAAATGTCTATGTCTAGATCACTTCAATCATTCTTAAATTCTAGATCTAAACCTAAAATTGCTATGTCTAGCTTCAATCAAGTTTAGATTCATGTTTCAACTAGTTTTCACCAATTGAATTTGATCAATTAATACTCAATTAAGCTATATTTAGGTAATCACCATTAAAGCACAAGAAAAACTCAAGAATCACAAGATCCAACTTAGATCTACAAGTATTCAACCACAACAAGTTTCGCTTAGCATATCTATACTAAAATCAACACAATTCATCAAGAAATCCATATCAAGCTCTAGAAATAAAGTAAAAGTAAGAGATTAGAGGGAACTTGAGATAGAGATGATGATTCTAGAGTTAGAATCCTTGGGTCTTGAAGAATTTGTCACCAATCAAGTCCTCTTCTCTTTGAATCCACTTGAAAATTGAGAGAGTTTCAAGATCCAAAATGAATTCTATTCTATTCAATTTCAAAGTGTCTAAGAGTTCTTATAAAAATGAGTCTAAGATCCCCCTCTATGAGTTAAGAATGGGTATTTATAGTACAATTAAAAAACACCATGAAATGACTCCAAAATTACAAAATTTCAATTTTGACAATTTGGCACTGTTACCGGATTGCATCTCGGTAAGCAATCCGGTAATGAGCTCGGCTTCAAATAAGGCATGCATTCCCTGCGCTCATACCGAACTCTTATCTTGGTAGCCTGTTCGGTAACAAGCTCGGTCAGAGATGGTGTTTGCTTTCTTCAACCTTTTACCGAACTATAGTCCGGCAACGAATTCGGTTCCTAATTCGTCGAGAAGACTCAACTTCAATGATCAGCACAAACCAAACTATAGATCGGTAAAGAGTTCGTCCAGATGAGGTTTTCTTCAATACACTACACATACCGAACTATATTTCGGTACTTAGTTCGGTAGTGAATTTGTCTCGATGAGGTTTCTTCACTGAAATTGTTGTACCAAACTATAGTCTGGTAATTAATGCGGTATGCAGCTCGGTTGCTTCCCTCCATACTCATTTTCCTCCACTTTTCGACCCCTTTTTGATCCAAAATCTTTGCTTTTCTTCTTTTAGACTTTAAGTCTCCATTTATAACCTTTGCTCCTGCAAATCAGCGAAAATGCCTCAATTATGTGCATTACTTTAAGAAAAATCAACCGAATTCATATCAATTTAATGACACTTTTCAAACTCATCAGCTAGCAATTAACAACACATCATGAATATATCTAGGTTCTTTAATAGTCTATATAATAATGTGAAAATTGTACCTCTCCTTGAACTACCTCACTATTACAAAACTTCACCTTGGTTATAAATTATATATATAATTATTAAAATGAGGAGAGTCTCATCTAATAGCATATGATTAGTGTAGCTTTTGTATATGTACCATGACATTTATTGTTAAGGTGCTAGTCTATGTAGCCACGGGTGAATGATCTCTAGAGATAGTTCACCAATATAATTTGCTTGTTAGATGGTTAGTGCTGTTGAGATTGCCTTTGTTTAAGCATACAAAACTTCTTCTTATTACCCCCATTTCTTGCAACAATAATTGATGTTGTGGCTTGTCTTTAAATTTGAAATCTTTTAACAAATGGCTTTTTTTTTCAAACATCACATGGTGGAAACTTGTTTCTTTGTATCATTCTTCAGATACTGATCTTCCATCTTCTTGTTACTAAACCACTGGCTTTTGTGATATTTACTATCAAATTTCTTCCCTTTTTACTTTGGAAAGAAAATAACTTCAATTTGCTCATAATTTGTTATAGATATTCTCCATTCTCGGGTCTTTAGCTTGCTTAAAAGTTCAAAACTATAAAATTTATAGTCACAAGATTCTTCAGGGGCTTCCACTTTAACTTCAAACTTCTCAACATCTTTTCTACAATTTTTACATTATCAATCTTTTCACCATAGAGTCTCATCTGGTTCACCAACTGAGATAGCTTTGAAAAGTAATCCTTAACAGTCTCCTCCTTCAATTTTTGAATTTTAAATTCTCTTTTAATGCATTTCAAATTCTCTTTTAAGAATTGGAACCTAATAGATTCCATTCTATCACTTCATATATAAATAAATTTCACATTTTCCAAATGCATAGTAGTCATATGAAAGAGTCAAATAAAGGCATATTAAATAAGACTTTATTTTGCCATCCTAGATTTGAAACCACAACTATGTTGGAAAAACACGGCTAGCTCTGATACTACTTGTTGAACAAATCGGTGATCCATTGGATCGGAGAGGAGTATTGGTAACCACAAAGTAGAACAACATACACAGGGCAAGAAATAGAGATAGAAAATAAGACACAAGGTTTTTACGTGGAAATCCAAAACGGAAAAAAACCACGGCTGTCAGGACGACGAGAGACTAATTCACTATGTAACAATAAAGCAACAGTTACAACCATAATACCACTCTCTCACTCCCCAATCCAATTATATTGGTTACAGTCTCACACACAAGCTCTCCCTATATGGCTCTCACAGGATAACAAGACTCGATTCCAGAACTCAAGATCTCCATGGTCTCCATGGTTCCCAGGCCCCCATGGGGCACCTCCCAAACCTTACCAACTAGATCTACATTGTTCTATCAGGATATCTAATAATAGATACAAGCACCATATTTATAGCATTAGATTACTTATTCACAAAGTAATCCTAAACCATCAAGAAAACCTTTTCCTATTTAGGATTCTCAAGGATCTCTTTCCTAATTAGAATCTCACTTTAGGAAATACCATTCCTAATCAAATATGATACTTCCAAAATAGTCTTCGAGTCTTTTCCAAATTACCAACCAATTATGGATATCAGAATATACCTAAATTCTCGTCACAATCCTAACAAACTACTGCTTGAAGCTTGTTCACTCATGGTGTTTAAACTCTCAATTTCACGGTTTAAACTTTCATCATACTTTCTTTAAGAAAAATGCTCAGTTACTCCCGTAAAAACGAAAGTGAATATGGAATATTTCAACGAACTGAAATCCATCTATCAATTCAATTGTCAATGAACTAAATTCACCTATAAATAAAAGGGCTTAACTAGTCTTGAATGAATACAGAAATAAGAAAGGAAAAACGTGAGCTTGCTATTTCATCTTTGCATTGGATTGAGTGTTCAAGGTTGAATCCTTCATTAACCTTTCTCATTCAAACACGAAATTCATTTATTCAAAAGTGGAATATCATTGAAGGTCCAACATATATCTCCATTACATGATAATTATCTAAACCATCCACAACATGTAAAACAACCTCAAATTTAACAAAATACAACCCAGAATTTCACATAGAGTAAAGCCTTGGCTCCAAAATCAAAGGCAATCTTTTAGAAACTGTTAAAGCACAAACTTCAGACGTCCAACTCCGTAGAACCAAACAGCTTCCGATCAAACCAGTTCAAGAGATTTGCCAAAACATACTCAACATCAGCAACTCCAAATGTATTGCCAGGACAACCTCTTCTTCCAATCGCAAATGGTAGACACTCAAAATCAACCCCTTTATAGTCAATTGGATTATCTTTCAAATATCTCCCTGAAATAAATTCTGTGAAAATTCTTTTAAATGAGCATTTTAAAGTTAAAATGCTCCTTCTGTTTTGAAAAACATACAAAATCAGATTTTTAAAAGTTTAGTTTTCACTTCATAGACCAAATTTCCCAAAATACCCCTGAATCTTTACCATTAACAGATGCTGTGAATTACGCTCATAGTTTGTGAATTACCTATGGAATGAAAATCAAATTTTAGTTTTGCAAACTTTTTAAAAGTGGCCTATAATTACATAGCAAACTTTTGATGACCTATAAAAAAATTTCCCAACAAATTCTTCTGGTTTGTCCCATATCTTTTGATCCATTTAAATTGTCCATGCATTTATATACACTAGTTTTTTCCGGAATATCATAACCACCAAATTTGATACTTGCTGCAGTCTCTCTAGGAAGCAAAATTGGAGCAGGCATATGAATTCTGAGTGTTTCTTGGATTACACATTTTAGATATTCCATCTGTTCAATATCATTCATAACTACTTTTGATGAATTGTTTTTTCTGAACACACTCCACACTTCTTCTTGCACTTTCTTCATCTTGTCCAGATTTCTAATTCGTCCATTCCAAGGTAGTGGAAACTGTATCTGTGCCTCGCACAAATATGTCCTGAAATCACTGGGGAAAGTACTACATTAAAAATGGGTGGAAATTATTTAAAATAGGTTATTTAAAATTTGAGTTTTATTTATAAGTTTATTTTCAAATTTTTATAAAAATAATCTTTCAAAAATTTTTTATTCGTGCTACCATTTTACCTTCTATTTAAAATTTTATTTATTTCAGTATTGTTATTCTGATACACTTCTCAAATTCTAAAAGCTATTCAATTATCTTTTAATCTGCGGTAGAAATAAAATAACTAATGAATCATAATGGATCACAAATTTTATGGAAAACTTTAATGCAAAGTTAAAATTGAAACCACAATCTATGCGGCGGGTGCAAACCAAACTTTATAAAGGTTATGTTTCAAAGAATTTGAAATTGACTTTATAAATAAAATTCCAGCTTTAAAAAGTTTACATATAAAATAGCCCTAAAACATATTCTTTGGTAGGGTTTGGGAAAAAAATGTAAACACCTAAACCGAACCGATCCAATCCGAACCGAACATGTTTGGTTCGGTTCCTATCATGTTTCTCTGGGTGTTCGGTTCTCAATAGAACCGAACACATAAGGTAGGATGTTTGGTTCGGTTTTGGGGTCCAAAAAATCGAACCGGACACCTAAACATATTTTTAAAAGATTTTATATATTTTACTATTATTTAAAGTTCAAACACCCAAAAAAATCTACATATTTAATTTGATTTTGATTTGTTTTTGTTTAAATACTAATATTTGTTCTATATTTGAATCAATTTCATTAAAATACATTTTATATGACTATGTATTTTTATAAATAGTCAAAGAAAAGTCAACAAAATTTGAACACCCAAGAACTGAACCGAACATGTTTGAGGGTGTTCGGTTTAGTTCGGTTCGCCATAGAATATTTGGGTGTTCGAAAACACCTAGAACCCAACACCCAATTTACATGTTCGTGTTCGGATTCTTTTGAAACCGAACCGAATATGTAGTTGCCCACCCCTATTTTTTGGTGCTTTATGTATTTATGGTAAAATAATCAATGGACTCAGTGATGAAATCTGGAACATATTCTTCTTCCATCCTAAATTAACGTAAATTTAAGATGGAAGAAGAATATAGTTAGATTTCACCTCTCCTGATTATTTCATCACCCCTCATACGCTATGTCAAAAGAATAGAGATGAGAAGAAATCAGAAACCAGAAGAATGGCTTTGATGTCGTTAAGGGTAAGCTCCATATCAAACATATTTATTGTTCTGAAGTTGGAGGAGTATGTGCAGGAAGTCTTTTCTATCATCTTCACTCTTAGAACTCCTTCAATCACTTCATCAAGAAAACTATCTAATGCCTCAAAAGTCTCCTTTACACGACCAATACGCCAACTAACAACATCCACCCATCTAAACCATGGAAAATAATCTCCAACATAAAACGCCGCCAAATGAACCATCACATCTCTCGACACCATTCCATACACCGCGCCGCTATCGGAGTTAGCCGTGTTTTCCCAACTGTAAATGATGTTGGGTGCTGTTGTTTGGTGACGGTTAGAGAATGTGATGTCGTGAGATTTTACTATTTGTTTGAAAATGACTTAAAATAAGTGCGTCAAAGCCATACAAGTCAGGCCTCGAGTTCCGCTTTTTCCACCCTACATAAAATGATATTATCCGCTTTGGATCTAGCCCGCACAGTCTTGTTCTTGACCTCCTCCCAAAAGGCCCTCATTTTATTAGGGTGGGTGTGGATGTATATATACAACTTGTTTGACTTCTTTAAGTGAGGTGGGACTTTGGATCGCATCCCAACAATCATCCCCTCAAACCAAAAGACCACCAATCCCGTGGCCTGCCTTCGAGCGACCTCCCCTCGAATCATAATCCACCCGATTCGTCTTAATCATCTTGCACCGCCGTTACGCACCAACGGGACACGCTGCCTGACCACCAGATTATTGGGAAGACTTTTGACACAAGGTACACCGAACACGGATCACTTGCGGACTCCATTTTCATACCAGGCTCTAATACCACTTGTTAGGCCCCGAGCTCCGCTCCTTCCACCCCACATAGAATGATATTGTCCAATTTGGGCCTAGCCCGCATGGTTTTGTTCTTTACCTCCTCCTAAAAGGCCTCATTCTATTAGTGTGGGTGTGGATGTATATATACAAGTCTTACTTGACTTCTTTTACCGATTTGAAACTTTGGATTGCATCCCAACAGTCCATCCATCCACACACACTTAGATCAGCTCAGGTACTATAAGGCCTAACTTACTCCACAAGAGTTCTCAAGAGATGAATTGTCTCAGTCATGAAAGTTATTAGTTCTTTAGCTAAACTCACGGTATTCGTCTAACCACTCTTTTCATAATATGTAGATGTGTAATAAATGTTCTTTTTAATAATTAAATTTTCAATAAATGACTGATTTGTGCTCTTGAAATTTATTATTATATAATAACTTATTTTTTGTGTAGTTGTGTAAATTAATTTTTTTCATTAAAATAAAAAAATTACAAAAAAAAAATTAAAACTATCTTTATTATTATTATTAGTTTAGTGAAATTAAAAATTTTTAAACTAAAAGTAATAAATTATTTTAAGAAATAATAAAACTATTAAGATTACTAATAAAAAAATTGCAAATTCTTAAAAATTATAATATATATTTTTTATTTTAGAAAAATTCAGTAAAAAATTATTTTAATGATGTAAATTATTAAATAAAAAATTTAAAAATTATGGGATATTTCTTAAATTTAATATTGTAAAAGATTATAGTAATTATAAAAAAAATTTAGAAATATATATTTAATAATATAAATACCCCACATGACTCACTCATGTTACTTAAAATTATCGCTTCAAAATCTCTATTATAATAAAAGGAGGAAATTAACAAAAACCAATTAACTACGCGTTGACAAGTGGCTTCGTAAAAATGCGACATATCATATTTTTATAAAATTACTTTTTAGTCTTTAATTATAATTAACTAAATTGGTTATTTCGACATTTTAATAAATTCACGTCTTTTTCACAGATTCTATAATAAATTCTAATATTCAATTTTATATTTACACTAATTGTTATACCACATCGGAAATAAAACTCACCGATTATTTTTTCCACCACTATATAAATAGATTTTTATTCAGTTAGTTTTCACATCGACCTTGAAGGCATTGGTACTCTTTGTAAATTAAAGAGAGCTACTTGCCACTAGAGGTTTAAATATGAGTTTATATTATTTCATTTTTTGGATTCAATTTTAAAATTTTAAAATTGATATGAATCCAAAATATATATTATCATTATATTATTATATATAATAATAATAGAAGTTTTTTTTCAATATATATATATATGTATATGTATACATATACATATATATAATTATATATATATAATAGTATATGTTTGGTTAAAGTTAAAATTAACTTACTATCTTTTTAAAAGAAGAAGTTTAACCAAATATGTTTTATAATATTTTTATTAAATTAAAAATATGAATAAATAAATTATTTTATAATCGCAATCCTAACATATCAAAAATCAAATTAATTCATTCTTAAAAGTTGAATCAATTCAATACAAAATAATCTCTATCTCTATTCTCTATCTCTATTATAATAAAAGGAGAAAATTGACAAAGTCAATTAACCATGTGATGACAAATGGCTCCTTAAAAATGCGACACGTATATTTTTATAAAATTACTTTTTTAGTCTTTAATTTTAATTAATTAAGTTGGTTATTTCGACATTTTAATAAATCCCCACCTATTTTACAGATTCTGTAATAAATTCTAATATTCAATTTTATATTTACACTAATTGTTATACCACATCAGAAATATAACTCACCGATTATTTTTTCCACCACTATATAAATAAATTTTTGTTCAGTTAATTTTCACAACGACCTTTAAGGCATTGCTGCTCTTTGTAAATTAAATAGAGCTAAGTTTATATTATTCCAGTTTTTAGATTCAATTTTAAAATTTACATGAATCTAAAATCTATATCATTATATTATTATTATATATAATAATAGAATGTTCTTTTTATTTTTATTTTTTTGGCTATATATATAATATATTTAGTTAAACTAAAAATATATTATATATATATTTTTATTAAACTAAAATATATATATTTACATGTTTTATATTTTTTTTTATTAAACTAAAAATATCTATCTCTATTATAACAGAGAAAAGAGAAAACTAACCAAATAAATTATTATTGAAAATTTTAAGAAATGGGCTTTTTAAAGTTTAAAACACAATTATAGGCCTGTTTTGAAAAACATACAAAAACATACTTTTAAAAGTTTAGTTTTCACTCCATAGGCCAAGTTTCCCAAAATACCCCTGAAACTTTACAATTCACAGATGCTGTGAATTATGCTCACAGTCTGTGAATTATGCTCACAACTGTGATTGGCCTATGGAGTGAAAATCAAAGTTAAGTTTTGCAAACTTTTCAAAAGTGGCCTATAATTGCATAGTAAATTTTTTAAATTTTGGTTTGTATTTTGGCAGGTTTGGATAATGTGTAGCACGATGTTAGGTTGAGTTAATCGTTTAAGTAGCGATTAGTTGTTAGCTGTTATATTAGATATTGAAGTAACGATTTGGCATGAGTGTTTGGTAATAACAACTAGATGTTGAAGTAGCTGTTAAATGTAAAATTACGTAAACAATACAATATATTATTTTTTTTCCTTATATCGTAATTTTTTTTTTGGTGTTAATAATCATATTCAATAATTAAAAATTTTGTTAAAATTAATCTAATTTAGTACGAATATAAACTTCTAATATTATTAAGGGTAATTTAGTAATACTCATAAATTGATAAGGGTAAAATATGAGCTTTTTTTATTAGCGATCCGTGGAAAGTTACTTGAAGTAGCGTTCTAGAAATCGCTAATTAAAAATCTAATCACTAATAAAAAATTTTTTTCGAAACAGTAAATTATCAAATCGCTAATGAAAAATCTAATCGCTACTTAAAAATTTACTTACCAAACATACACAATGACAAGTGACGGTTTAAAAGGATTACGCATTGACATTTTTAATAAAATGACAATTTTCACATATGAATTAATTAAATTAATTATTGGCTATTAAAGTGTTTTGGTCATTTGACAAAATAATTAATAAACACGACCATTTTTCGCATGTATTTATTTTTTTTGAATTAATTACCCACCACGTTGCTTTATAAAAAACTTACACATTGAATAGTTTTTTTTTTTATTTTATCATTTTACATAGAAATAAGATGAGTGATAAATATATATATATATATATATATTTTAACGTGAAACTCAATTGAATATTTTGTGGTGTGAATATCAATCTCCACAAATTTCAATAATACTACGAGTTTCGATATACTTAATTATTTTTATTGTTATTTTTATTTTTATACATAAATTATTTTTATTAATTGTATTTTAATTCATAGCTTTCATATAATTACATAAATTTATCAATATTTTCATTGTTATAAACTTGAAATAAAAAATTAATTGCAAATAATAAATTTATGTATTTTATATTTAAAATTAACAGAATAAAAATGAATGGTCAATTTTTACATCTATATCATAAATGCCATTATTATGTAATTATTTTAATTCATAGTTTAAAGAATATTAAGGATTACAATTCTAAGATATTATAGATTGTTACCAAATCACTTTTCTCGAAAATGAAACATTCAATTAATTTCATATTATTATTCTCGCTTCATGAATTTTGCTTTGGTAATTGTGTGAGACAATGGACATTTTAATGGTTGTATTATATATATATATATATAAATAAAAGGACAATAACATTGTTATAAATATGCATAGAAAAGATGTAATTAAAATAAATATGTACCCTTACTATTCAATCTCTCTCTATTCCCGAAGTGTTTGTACATTAATATTTTTATTTTAAAATTATACCATTAATTATAATAATACTTCAAATATATTACATATTCCACTTAATAAGAATATTAAATATTTTTTTTAATGTGTAGCATAATATAAATTTATTTTAAATTTAAATATTTTTATTTATTAATTGATTAGATATTTTATTTATTGAATAAAATATACATTATATTTAGTGAGATGGAAGTTAAACAGTGATGACAAGTTGTTTTTAGATTATCATGTTATTTATTAGGTTAGGTTAGGTATTTATTACTTTTTTTTTTTCATTCCATGTTCACTATTTATTTGTCTATTATGTTTGATTACTCAAATTTTAATTTATATATATATTAATATTTTTTTATATATAAACTAAAAAAAGTATAATTAATTTTATATATAAATTAATTTCTACTTTAAATTTTGTGGATTATTGGTTGGAATTGTAAAATTTTTGAAAGAAAAATATTATTTTTTATAGATGCGAATTAAGTCAATAATTTTTTTTTTTTCATTTTATTAAGAGGGTGATGAACATTTAACAATAATAAAGATACTTAAAAATATTCTTTGAATATACTTTCCGGTCCATGCGATTTTTTCTTACTACTTTTATATATATATGTACATATATATATATGTATATATTTTAAACATGTTATTTATGTTTTTTTTTTTCCATTAGTTGTAGGCAATTTTATTAATTTATATATGAACTGATTTATATATAGAAAAATATGTAATTTGAAATTTTAATAAAAAATAATTATTTAAAATTTTCAAAATAATAATAATAATTTTTTTATATGTCGGTGTGATTTCTATTTTAGAATGTCAAATTCATTGCAAAAGAAAAAATAAATTATTAATTTGTATATATATAATAAATGATTCTTTTTTATTAATATTTGATTATTTTTTATTTAAGTTTATAAATTAAAACGATAAATATTTATATTAATAATAGTAATTTATATATATATATATATATATATATACTTATACTTACCTATATAAACATAGTCTATTTAATATCTACTTGATAATTGTAACATTCCCTTTATACAAGTATTTATATGCGAAATTGATTTTTATTTTTTTAAAGATTTCTATGATTGTGAATTTCAATAAAAATAATAAATTTTAATACTTGATAATTGATTGCTGATATATGAATTTATTTTTGTAAGTTTTTATGTGTGGATGTGATTGGTAAATTTCAATGGAAATAATAAATGTTATTATTTATATTTTAGAATACCATAAATTATTCATATTAGTTACCATTCATAAATGAATTTAACAACACTCTATGATTGATTCTTATTATTAATTGTTTTCTTTGAGTTCATCACTATTAAAATATTTACAATATAAAATTTATATGAATTAAAATAATGTATTTAGATGTTTTTTTAATGGCTTACCAGCCTTAGTATCTATTCTCACAATATTTTAATAATAAAACTAAAAAATCAAATAAAACAAAACCTTTAAACTTACCATTGTTCAAACAAATAATAATAATTAGCATATAAAATATTAACGGGAATTAATTATTCCTTCTTATAAAATAACAAGATTATAAATTAATAAGATAACCACTTATTATAAATTGGTTATTAGATTTAAAAAACAAATAAATAGAAAAATATTGTTGGATTAATATCTTTTTTATTGGGCACTGAAACTAAATACTATTTAATATAAAGTGAGAAAAAAAAAATATTGACTCTTAATTTTTTAAAAAATTTTTTTTCATTCTTCTTTTTTCACATATTTTGTAATAAAATCTAATGTTCAATTTTTCTTATTCTAAGAAAAAAATATTTTTTCCAGCTATATATTATATTTACACTAATTGTTATACCATATCGAAAATATAACTCTCTGATTATTTTCTCCACTACTATATAAAGAGATTTTCGTTCTATTAAATTTCACGTCGACCTTTAAGACATGTTCCTTTTTGAAAATTAAATAGAGCTACTTGCTACCGGAAGTTTAAATATGAGTTTATATTGTTTTAATTTTTGGGTTCAATTTTAAATTTTTAAAATTGACATGAATCCAAAATCTATATTATTATATAATAATAATACAAGTTTTTTTATTTTTTATTTTTTAATTTGGTTAAACTTAAAATTCACTAATTATCTTTTTAAAAGAACAAGTCCAACCAAATATGTTTTATACATTTTTTTATGAAATTAAAAATATGAATAAATAATTTACTTTATAATCGCAATCATATCATCTTAAAAGCCAAATCAATTCAGTACAAACAAAATAAATAATAAATTTCTCTATCTATATTATAATAAAAGGGAAAATCTAACCAAGTAAATTAACCACGTGCTAACAAGTGGTTTTGTAGTAATGCAACACGTCATATTTTTCTATTATATCACCTTTTTATTTTTCAATTTTAACTAACTAAATTAGATATTTCAACATTTTAATAGAAAAGTGTAATTTACTCCATAAATGAAAAAATTCCACTCTTTTTTCACAGATTCTCTCATAAATTCTAATATTCAACTTTTCCTATTTTAAGAAAAAAATATATTTTCCAGATATATATTATATTAACACTAATTGTTATACCACATCGGAAATGTACCTCTCTCATTATTTTCTCCACTACTATATAAATATATTTTCGTTCATTTAGTTTTCACAGCAACCTTTAAGACATTAGCGCTATTTGTAAATTAAATAGAGTTATTTGCCGCAAGAGGTTAAATATGAGTTGATATTATTTCAGTTTTTGGATTCATATTTAAATTTTTAAAATTAATATGAATCCAAAATTTATATTATATAAAATAATAATATAAGGTTTTTTTGGCAATATATATATATATATATATATATATAATTAAGTAGTGTATGTTTGGATAAACTTAAAATTTACTTACGATATTCTTAAAGGAAGAAGTTCAGCCAAACATGTTTTATAAATTTTTTTTATTAAAAATGTGAATGAATAAATTATTTTATAATCGCAATCATATTATTTCAAAAACTAAATCAATTTATTCTAAAAAAATCGAATCAATTCAATACAAACAAAATAAATAAGAATCTTTTCTATCTCTATCTCTATTATAATAAAAAGAGAAACCTAACTAAGTAAATTAACCACGTGATGATAACTGACTTCGTAAAAATTTAACAATTCATACTTTTCTATTAAATTACTTTTTTTGTCTTCAATTTTAATTAACTAAATTGGTTATTTTGACATTTAAAATATATATTTTTTCTACTATATGTTATATTTCAACTAATTGTTATCTCACATCGGAAGCGTCAATCACTAATTATTTTCGTCACTACTATATAAATGAGAATTTTATTGAATTAGTTTTCATATCGACCTTTAAGACATAGGTACTTGCCCTTTGTACAAATAAAAGGTACTTGCCTTATAGGTTTTAGTAAAAGTTTAAAATATTTCAGATTTTGAATCAAATTTTAAGTTTTTAAAATTGATACAAACCTAAAATTAATATTATAATATTTTTATCTCTATTATAATAAAAGGTGAAATCTAACCAAACGAATTAACCACGTGCTAACAAGTGGTGCTTTGAAAAAAACATGTTAGCATTTTTATATTAAATTATATATTAACATATATTATATTACAGTCTTACATATTAACATATATTATATTATAACAAACACAAAATCAATATTATAATATCAATATTATATTAAAAGGAAAAACGTAATAAAGCGAATTAACCACGTGATAACAAGTTGTACTCTAAAAAAAAAAACAAATAGGCTTTTTTATATCAAATTACTTATTAACACAAGTAGTAATTAATTCATTAGATTATTTTATTATTTAAAATATATTATTTTATTTGTTTCGACTATATGTTATATTTCAACTAATTGTTATCCTACATCGGAGGCATATCTCACTAATTATTTTCGCCACTACTATATAAATGATATTATGAGATTTTTATTGAATTAGTTTTTATATTGACCTTTAAGGCATTAGTGTACTTTGTACAATTAAAAAATACTTGCCGCTATAGGTTTTAATATAACTTTCAAATATTTTAAATTTTTGGATTTAGTTTTAATTTTTTAAAAATTGATACAAACACAAAATTAATATTATAATATCTCTATTATAATAAAAAGAGAAATCTAATAAAGTGAACTAACCATGTGCTGACAAGTGACGCTCTTAAGAAACAACATATAGGTATTTTTATATAAAATTACATACATATAACATAAGTATTAATTAATTCATTAGGTTATTTTGTCATTTAAAATATATTATTTTATTTTTTTCTACTATATGTTATATGTTAACTAAGTATTATCCAACATCGGAACCGTACCTCACTAATTATTTTCGCCACTACTATATAAATGAGATTTTTATTAAATCTCTATTAAAATAAAAGGAGAAATCTAACCTAGCGAATTAACCACATGCTAACTAGTGGCGTTCTAAAAAACAACACCTAGGTATTTTTATATAAAATTACATACTAACACATAAGTATTTAATTAATTCATTAGGTTATTTTGTCATTTAAAATATTTTATTTTATTTTTTTCTACTATATGTTATATGTGGACTAATTATTATCCCACATCGGAAGCGTACCTCACTGATTATTTTCGCCACTACTATATAAATGAGATTTTTATTGAATTAGTTTTTATATCAACTTTTAAGGCATTGGTGCCCTTTGTACAATTAAAAAGTACTTACCGCTATAGGTTTTAATAAAAGTTTAAAATATTTTAGATTTTTAGATTTAATTTTAAGTTTTTAAAATTGATACACACTCAAAATCAATATTATAATATCTCTATTATAATAAAAGGAGAAATTTAACAAAGCAAATTAACCACATGCTGACAAGTGGAGCTCTAAGAAAAAGACGTAGGCATTTTTATATTAAATCACATATTAATACGTAAGTATTAATTAATTTATTAAGTTATTTTATCTTTTAAAATATATTATTGTATTTTTCTACTATATGTTATATTTCAACTAATTGTTATCCCACATCGGAACCGTAACTCACAAATTATTTTTGTCACTACTATATAAATGATATATTTATTGAAATAGTTTCATATCGACCTTTAAGGCATTAGTGCCTTTTATACAATTAAAAGGTACTTGGTAATCAATGTATTTACTGACCTCTACACTCTAAAATTCTTAAATCGCATCAAGTCTCGAGTTTACCTCTTAATGAACTTAAACTCAAAGTTGGTATACCGGCACTAAGAATGATTATGCAATGGTACAAGGTTGATCCTTGCAAGGTTAGGAAGAAGAGTCTTGGAAGTTAAGATGATTCAAGGTCTTACTGTTGGGTGGAAAGGTGATGATACCGTGACTTACATAGACGACGTCGGATTCGAGATTACTGTTCAAATTTAAGAGGAGACAGTTCTCTATAGCAGTATAATTTGCAATGACCATAAATAAAAGTCAGGGAAAATCTCTAAGTAATGTAGATCTCTATCTAAAAAGACCTGTTTTTAGTCATGGTCAACTATATGTTGTTGTATTAAGAGTAACTAATCGTAAAAGTTTTAAAAAGAAACTTATTTTAGACAAGCATGACGCAGTACAAAAACCACGACCAAATATGTATGCAGATAAGTCTTCCCAAACACTTGATAAAAGTACAAGTTGAATGTTGTCCGACACTAAATTCATATATATCATCTGATAAGTTAAAGTTAAGTAATTACATTTTCTTTTCTTAGAGTAATAAAACTGCAAATACTAATATATGTATTGATTTTGATGAAGCGTACTTCACCGCAAGACGCATAAAAGGATTGAGAATAAATGAGATGCATAATAATTTCACTCAATTTTGCATGATTTGATCTCCACAGCACAAGTGACTAAGAGTGGAAAGAGCTGTGTATCTAATTAGATATGTTAAGTCATTTTTTTCATCTATCGGATTTTGTTTGCTTTTATTGTTAATTTTTATTTTGTTTTCAGTTGATCGGGATATCGTATGAGATATTATTTGTTTTGCGAGAGATTTCGCATTTGATTATTTATTGATTGTAATTTTTTTAAAAAAAAAAAACATATTTAGTATATATATTAATGCCCGTGTGTGCCGCACGGGTCCAAAATTCTAGTTTATATTTACAATAAAATATTCATAAAAATTAGATATTTATATCATATCATATTATATTATGAGATGATTCATGTGTGGTTGTGCTCCTACCAAACGGTTTAAGTATTTAAATTAATCATAAATATAAGTTATTGATAAGATATGTCCCAATAATTGATTGATCATTTTGTCATATTTTTGTACATCTTTATCTTGTAATGCACAACTGCTCACCTATACTATTATTATATATAGAAATACCTGTCATGTTTAAAAAAATTATATAGTACTGCAATGTTTTGAATCACACCTAATGCCTTATAAAGAAAATGAAGCGTTGCATCATTTCCAACTCATACCTATACTGAAAATATGGTTACCATTACATTTCAATTAAGTATAAAATTAATATTTGAAAATTAACAAAAAAAATGAACACAACCATGAAATTTCATGCAGAGGAGTAGGGAATTGGCTCTAGAAGGAGAGGCAATCTTTTAGAAATTGTCAAACCATAAACTTCCAACTCTTGAGAACCAAACAACTTCCAATCAAACCAGTACAAGAGATTCGCCAAAACATACTCAACATTAGCAACTCCAAACGTTATGCCAGGACACCCTCTTCTTCCTATCCCAAATGGAAGGAACTCAAAATCAAACGCCTTATAATCAATTGGATTATTCATATACCTCTCCGGAATAAACTCTTCCGGCCTATCCCAAATTTTGGGGTCCATTTGAATTGACCATATGTTCATCAAAACAGTAGCTTTTTCAGGAATAACATAACCACCCAAATCGATACTAGTTGCAGTTTCTCTAGGAACCAAAAGTGGAGCAGGTGAATGTAATCTGAGAGTTTCTTTGACTACATATTTAAGATATTTCATTTGTTCTATATCTTTCATATCCAATTTTGATTTGTTATTTAATCTGATCACATTTCTCACCTCTTCTTGTACTTTCTTCATTTTGTCTGGACTTTTAACAAGCTCAGTCATGGCCCATTCCAAGGTGGTAGCAGTTGTATCTATGCCTCCAACAAACATATCTTGAAGAATAGCTTTGATATCATTCTGTGTCAGCTTCATGTCAAGCATATTCTTCTTCTGAACTTGAAGAAGTATATGGGCAAAGTTTTTTCTACCATCATCCTCAGAGACAGAACCCCTCTTGTGGTCATGAATCACTTCATCAAACAACCCATCTAAGGCTTCAAAAGTCTCCTTTACACGACCAATACGTCCACTAACAACATCAACCCATCTCAACCATGGAAAATAATCTCCAACATAAAACGCCGCCAAATGAACCATCACTTCCCTCGTCAACTCTCCAAACCTGCTTCCACTATCCATTCTCCTTCCAAGAACACAAATCCCCACTATGTTACTCACCACAGTTTTCACCATCTCCGTCAAATCAACAAACCCTGTTTTAATTCTGTTTTCATCAATCTTTTGAATCATACTCTTAACTTCCTCCTCCCTTATGTCTTGTAAAGATTGGACACGTTGGACGCTTAGTAGCTCCGTGACACCAAGTTTCCTTGCTTGTCTCCAGTACTCACCGTATTGGGAGAAACCTATGTCACGGCAGTTGTAGAATATGATGTTGGGAGCTGTTGTTTGAGGACGGTTTGAGAATGTGATGTCGTGAGATTTTACCATTTGTTTGATTAAATCGGGTGATGAGAGAACGAGAGTTGGGGTTTGGCCTAAGTGGAGAAGCATGAGAGGACCGTGTTTGAGTGAAAGGGAGTGGAGAGAGCGGTGTGGGAGTGAGCCTAGTTGGTGGAGGTTGCCTATTATTGGCAGTTTGAGTGGTGATGGTGGGTAGTTGGATTTGAAGACTAAGCGCTTTATCAGGAGAAGTATTGGAAGGAGGAGGAGGATAGGGAGGAGAGAAAGAGTCATGGTGTTCGGGTTAGAGATTACGTGTTGAGTGCTTGGTTAACTACGCCAAACATCTTCTTATTTAGATAAAGAATGTGGTAGGAAAAACTATAATATCTTGTTTGATCCCACTTTCGCAAACTTGTTAATGGAAATTTGTCTTGAAAAGTTTAAAATACAATGGGGTCTAATTTGAATTTTATATCAAACTAAATTTTATAAAATTTTATTTTGATTTTATAGGTCCAAATTTCAATTCTACTCTTTTAATTTAATTGTATTAACAAAAATGTCATTATGTATTTTAAAATTAAGAAACAAATATAATAAAAGACTAAAATTATCCTAATGTCACTCTTATGAAATTAACCTTCAATCATAAGCAAGATCGCCACTTCAACATTACTTCAAAATCAAAACCACAATTACACTTCCTTCACTATTTCAAATTCAAAAGCAAGCAAACCAAGATCTTCGCTGTTTCAAATTCAAAAACAAGAAAATCCAGATCTTCACTATTTCAAATTCAAAAGCAAGCAAACCCAAATCTCATACTCTCCAAATTTCATCGCCTTTTTCTGCACTTTCGAAACTTCTTCTTCATTTGTTGAAATTGATGTCTATGTCCAGACCATAGTCGCTACTTTGCCGAGGTTACATCAAAGTCGAAGGTAAGTTTTGATTTTGTTCGATAGGTCGTCGCATTTGGTCGCTGTTGGTCACTGTTCGTCGCTGCTTTCTTAACTGTTCTTTTTTTTTCTTTTTTTTTTTACAGTTTGAACGCAATTGGGTGAGGGTGGTCGAAGGTTGTAATGGTGTCTCAGGTGAGTTTGTTGTTAGTTTTGTGTTTCTTTTGGTGGTGTGTATTTGATTGATATTGCATGTGTTGTTGTTGTACATGTACTTGTTGTACAAGTTTTGGTTTGTTTATTCGGTAAAGAATCCTACTTAGGGTTAGGTTTTAATTTGGTTTGATATAAGATCGTAAATATTGTCTGTTTGTCGCATTTTGGTTGTTAACGTGGCATGGAATTTGTATTCGAAGTTTCCAGTCCTGTGAATATTATTCACAATCTTCATTCTACTGTTAGCATGCCAAGCTTAGGTTTTATAGTTAATAGAATGGGAACTGTGGATAGTGCTTATTGTTAAAACTGTGATCTGTGAATCATAACCTGTGAACTACCAACAAGTACTGTGATTTGTGCAGCGTAACATGCTGTGAATTTCTAGAGTTTTGTGTGAAAACTATGTGACTGTCATTTGTTGTGATTGTTAAGTGTCATTTATTTAGAATTGTGAGATATGGTTTGTTGTAAAGTGGAAATTTTGACTTGGTGTAAAATGCGATTATTTATGAATTATTTACTTCCAAGACATTTGTGTATAAGATTCACAGTGTTTGCTTATGTATATGAACTATTTTCACATTGTCCTCATAAGTCTGTGAACAATATTCACAGTCTATGAATGTTAGTCACAAACTGTGAATGTAATTCACAAGCCTGTAAACTATATTCACAATCCGTTGTGAGTTTTGATTTGTTTCAATCTGAATGTCTTGGTCTTACTTTATACTCTTATCAAATGTAAATCTTATAAGGGTTATATTATTTCAAAATTTGCAGCAAATAATTTACAAAAGGATATTGTCAGAGTCGATTAATAAGCACTGTATTAGCAGTGTAAGGTCTTCCACAGTATCAAGGAACTAGCGAGTAAACAGAAGAAAATGAAAGGTTTATTTATGAACAGTTCGTTTAGACAATTCTACGAGTGCGTTCTTATATCAAAGTATTATGAACATGTACAGGAGCGCCTAGTAAAGTTGTGGAGAGTCCATGTTGCCGCTTGGAGTCTTTTTCCTCTTTAGAGTGATTTGTTGTAAGTTCTTATTTATTTTACATAGTTTTTCTGGATAAAATAATTTGAATCATATATGCTTAAGTTTCATTTTCTACAACTGTTATTATGGTTATGTTTATAAAATGATAGAAGATATTTATCTTGGACGCGTTGCATGGTCTATCAGCAAAGACAAGAGGTGGTCAAAGATCATCCGGGAATACATTGCAAGCTTTATGTTCAAAACTTCTATAACTGAACCTCCAAGATTCTAAGCGTGATTGAACCGTTTAAACTTTTATGCATGATTTTACTTTATGAAAAATTATGGATATTTGTAAGTGTTAGTTTGGGATGTGTAGATGATGTCATTATTATGTATTTTACACTTTAAAATAGCTTTTGGATTGAATGTGCTACAGAATTACTAAATATAAAATTAACTGTGATCTACAATCACATCTTATGAACAGAATGTGATCTTTATTAGAAATTCTATGATCTAAAATCACAGTTCTCAAATTAGGTAGCTTTAAGTCGACTAAGGCCCTTGATTGCCTTAAGTGCGGCCGTATGAGACTCTTTAGAGCAATTGTGATCAGTGCTTACAGTCTGTGACCTTCACACATAGTCTATGATCAACGATCACAGTTACTCCAAAAAGTCATGGAGACAGTAAGACACGATTATCCAACCCCAATGGTCTTAATGTGAAGTCAAATTTACATTTACTAATAGTTTAAAATTGAGCTCATGCCTCGGTAGCTCAAAACATGAACAATTAGACAAGTAAGAGGATCATGAGGATAAGACACAAAATCAAGTCTTACCAAAATATTATCAAACGATGTTAACACATATATTAAATCCTTTCAAGTCGATTGATGAACCTAATTGCCTTAAATGAGATTGTATGAGGTATATGGGCGCACTTTGATTAGCGCTCACAGTCTACGCCCCTCGATTAGAGTCTGTGATCAACAATCATAGTTGCTCCAAAAAGTCGTGGAGACAGACAAGACATGTGACGTCGGACCCTTACCCGATTATTAACCCGATAAGAGACCAACGTCACCTTATCAAATTATATTTATCAATTAATTATCCATTTACTAATGTCATATATTAATAGTCTGTTATTCAAATCATACATCAAAACATTAATTATATGTACATACTAGTAACATTCTTTATACAATACAAATATTTAATTTACATATCAAGTATCCATATAGCAAGTTACACTTTAGCCCGTAGGCCAATTCTTCATCAGTTCATCAAACTTTTCTTTAATATACAAGTACGCATTCAGATTATGCATATAACTGTACATGTCACCATGCATTTTACTTATCATCATTCCTTCTCTTAAAATTTCATTTGCTTCACATGGTAACCTGCCCTAGTCTTTTCCTGAAAACCATATCTTCATACTTAGAGTGTCCTTGATGTTTTCCCCCGATTGCCTTTCCTGGATTGTTATTAAATAAAGGAAAAAAAAAGAAAACATAGAAATAAAACGTCAGGCAAAATGCCTGGTTTGTACCCGTGCCCGGGGCACGCAACACAAATGCTTACCTTTATTTTCAATACAAATCATTCATTTAAACAAGTACACCCAAGATCAATCAATCCATAATAAATGTTTCCAAACATCATTACAAAGGCAAATTCATTAAAGTTTCCAAGAATCCAAATAATGTAAATTTTCATGTTAGTTTAACTTACATGTGGTTAGTAAGTTATACAGGAATCCATTTATTTCCATATATTCTAATATTCAATAAGATTTCATTTAGCCTTATACCTTTAATCATTTGAGATTTAAACACAACTTATGTTAGTTATTCATTTTTATTATTGATAGCCCTCTTAGAATAACCTATGGAGGAAACGGAACTGTTTCGGCCCGAGAGCCGCCGATAGACCCGAGGGCCGCCGATAGACCCGAAGGCCGCTAATAGACCCGAAGGCCGCCGATAGACCCGAGGGCCGCCTATAGACCCGAAGGCCGAATCATCATCATCATTGTCTCATTTCATTCAACTTTCAGGGTGAAGTGCACTTCTAGTTCCTAAGGCATGCCTTTCATCCTCTAACGGTATTCTACAAAGGCTATCGCTTCAATTCATCTTTCATATGTTTATACTATTAAATCATTCTTTTATTAAGTACTAACGATACCATCATCATTCGATTCGATGCTAATAATCACATTACTTCTATTTCCAATAGAATGCATAAGCATCCAATATCATCCATAAATTAAACATTTCTTTCAAATATTCTTTTACAAGATCTCTATTTATGTCATCTTTACATTTATGTATAAATTATCTCACATTATACAAGTATGCTATGCTAAACATCAAGTAAAAGTGTTGTTATAAAAGTTTATTATCTAGTGGTAACAATTCCAGTTTTCAAATAAACTGAGTAGTTCGAATTCGATTTGGCATAATTTATTCTATAGGTATTTAATTAACTTCAAACCACTTCTACCATTTTTGTAACTCATTCTTATATGTTATGATGGCTTCACTTGCCATTAATTCAAGGTCAAAATATTTTTTTAATCATCTCATTTTCACCATTCCAGATTCATTGGAATCTGGGACAGTGTTACAGAGCTGATTTCACTTTGCTTAAAACCTTATCAAATCAATTCCAATTATAATGATTTTTGGTGCGAGTCTTATTTGAGGTCTTAAATTTCTACTATTTAAATTTTAGTATATTTTGAGTCTTTTAGCTTAGGTTTTGGTATGCCACAAAATTAGGTTACCAAACTGCCCTGTTAGGGACAGTTTGTAGGTATTGGACTCTTATCATTAAAAGGCTTATCAAATGAACTTATTTCACTTTCAAATTTTCTCTACTAATACACATGTAAACAAACAGTTTTCACTTACACAACTTTTTCCAAATAGGCCTCTAGCTATTTTTCACGTTTGTATCAAGTTTTAGACATGCCCTGTTTCAGGACAGTCTGCATGTATGGCCTTCTTGACATCAATTAGGGTATTAAATGGAATTATCTCAGCACCAAATTTTACTCGTTCACACTAGACTTATAAAGGAACATTCATTCTCGTAGGTCTTGGTCTAATTATATTTCTAACTATTTTCTAAAATTCAACCAAATTAGAGGACAGTTTCAGTATTTTCTGGAATAGGCTGGAATTATTTTCAAAACCATATTTTATTCAACAAACATCAACCATCACAAATCTATTTCTTAGAGCCAAAACTTCAAATAAGTCAAATTTATAGGCATATATCCATGCTTCCAAAAATATTGATCAAATTTTTTTTAAAACCAACAAACAATTATATACATCACCATAAAAAACCATTTTAGCATGCAAATCATATCAAACATGAACCAACAACAAAACCTTTAAGGCTTAGGGTACAAACCTCACTTGAGAGTTTCCTTCTAGGCTTGTTCTTGCTCCTTATGATCTTCCTTTGGTTCTACTAACCATGAAAAAAGATTTTAGCATTCATCTTCACAGATTCAACCATAAACAACACTAATATCAACTTTACATGCTAACTTGGGTACTTCTCTTTCTAATACCATAACTATAAAACTAAGAACATAACCAAGGGCTTTTTAACCATTAAAATCATCTCCTTAACCCCAAGACCTCATTACCATGCTAAGCTAAGTTCAAATCACCCATGAATGAAAACTAGGGTTTGATAGTCTTACCTTGATTCTTGCCAAATCTTGTTGTTTATGCTTGTTTTCTTTACTTGAATGGTGTTTCTAGGATGTGAAGAAGGTAGAGAAGGGAATTTGGAAGTTAGTTGGTAGAAGTAGAAGAAGAAAAATGGAGTTATGTTGCTCCTTAGGGTGGTTGGCCAAGCTTGCTAGAGAGGAGAAGATGAAGCTTTCTTGAAGAGTGAAGAATTATGGTGAATTTTCTAGATCCCCTCCACTTATATACTAGTCTTCATTTGGGTAATTGCCACATGGTCCTTCATCTTTCTAATGATTGCTAAGTGGTCCTTTGACTTTCTAATAATTCCATTTCATGACCACCAACTTTATTCTATTTACATTTTAATGAAGGATTTTCATTTCTTTTCATTTAGGTCCTTTGACCATCTTTGACCTTTCCCTAAATTAATTTAAAATTAACCTTTGAACCCACTTGAACTTGGGAATTAAAGGAAATAACCCAAATCTTTCTATAGCTCCTTATATGTATTCTATAACCTCTTAGGTGGAAAAATGACCAAAATGCCCTTGGATGTTCCTAATATTTACTATAATGCCACTAGTACCCAAGTTGCACGTCTTATGGTTCTAAATTATCTCTAATAACCTATTTACTATTCTAATAAAGGAATAAAAATTTTATCTAAAAATTCTAGCCTATAATTGTGGACCTTACAACCCTACCCCCCTTAAAAGTTTCGTCCTCGAAACTTTACCTGTATCGAATAAGTAGGGATATTGTCTTCTCATGTGCTCTTCCGTTTCCCATGTAGCTTCCTCTATCGCGTGATTTCTCCATAAACACTTTAACTAGAGGGACAGACTTGTTTCTCAACTGCTTTACTTCTTTAGCCAATATCTTCACCGGCTCTTCCTCATAAGATAAGTCCGGTTTAAACCTCTATTTCCTCTTTCCTTAATACATGGGAAGGGTCTGAGCGGTATCTCCTAAGCATCGACACATGGAATACGTTATGAATCTTTTCCAGTTCCGGCGGTAATGCAAGCCTATAGGCTACTGGGCCTACTCGTTCTATAACCTCGTACGGCCCAATAAACCTAGGAGTTAGCTTTCCTTTTCGCCCAAATCGTAATACTTTCTTCCATGGCGATACTTTAAGGAAGACTTTATCTCCGACTTCAAATTCAATGTCCTTCCTTTTCAAATCAGCATATGACTTTTGACGATCCGAGGCCTCCTTTAGTTTGTCTCGAATAAGCTTTACCTTTTTTCTTCCGTCTCTCGAATCATCTCTGGTCCTACCACTTTAGGTTCGGACAATTCAGTCCAGCAGAGAGGTGTTCTGCATTTTCTTCCATATAATGCTTCGTAAGGAGCCATTTGTATACTTGCTTGGTAGCTATTATTATAAGCAAATTCCACTAGTGGCAAGTATCTTTCCCAGCTACCTCCGAATTCAAGTATACAACACCGAAGCATATCTTCCAATATCTGAATTACCCTCTCCGACTGTCCATCCGTTTGAGGGTGAAAGGCCGTACTGAAATGTAATCGGGTTCCCATAGCATCTTGAAGCTTCTTCCAAAATCTGGAGTGAATCTGGGATCTCTATCCGATATAATCGATGAAGGAACACCATGTATTCGTATTATCTCTTTTATATACAATTCTGCCAATCTTTCCAAAGAGTAATCCATTCGGATGGGCAGAAAGTGTGCAGACTTGGTTAATCGATCAACTATAACCCATATAGCATCATGCTTCTCTCTGGTCATAGGTAATCCTACCACGAAATCCATGGTTACCCTATCCCATTTCCACTCCGGTACGCTTATGGGTTGCAATAGTCCAGAAGGCACTTGGTGTTCCGCCTTCACTTGTTGACATATTAAACATCTTCCCACAAATTCGACTATACTCCTTTTCATACCTGGCCACCAGAACATTGCTTTTAACTCTTGAAACATCTTGGTGGCACCTGGGTGGACAGCAAAGGCCTGATGGTGAGCTTCTTTTAGGATCATTTCTCGTACACCCAATTTTGTTGGTACATATAGTCGATCTTTGTAGTACAGTCCACCATTTGCTTTCTGTTGAAATTCGGTAGGCTTCCCATCTGATATCTTCCTTATCCATTTCCTACTTTTGGATCCGACTTTTGAGCTTCTAGTATTTGTGGTATCAAATCAGGTTTCGCCTGTAGTTCAGCCACAAGAACATTATCTTTCAAGCTCAGATTAGCCATTAACATTGCCAATGTATACGCAGACTTCCTACTCAGAGCATCTGCTACTTTGTTGCCTTTCCTGGATGGTAATTAATTACACAATCATAGTCCTTTAGGAATTCCATCCATCGGCGCTGTCTCAAGTTCAACTCCTTCTGAGTAGGAAGATATTGGAGGCTCTTATGATCTGTATAGATATAACACTTCTCGCCATACAAGTAGTGCCTCCATATCTTTAAGGCAAAAACAATGGCTGCTAACTCCAGGTCATGTGTGGGGTAATTACGTTCATGTGGCTTGAGTTGCCTAGAGGCATAAGCTATCACTTTTCCATCTTGCATTAGCACACACCCCAATCCTTGTAAGGAAGCATCACTTTAGATAACATATTCTTTCCCTTCCTCCGGTTGTACTAAGATAGGAGCTTCAGTTAATATTTTCTTCAGACGCTCAAATCTTTCTTGGCACCTATTCGTCCATTCAAACTTCACTCCTTTATGCAATAATCGAGTCAATGGATTAGCTATAGAAGAAAATCCCTTCACAAATCGACGATAATATCCAGCTAACCCAAGGAAGCTCCTTAACTCCGCTACATTCCTTGGGGATTTCCATGCAATTATGGCTTCTATCTTCTTCGGATCCACACTAATCCCTTCCTTCGATACCACATGTCCCAAGAAAGTTACTTGTTCCATCCAAAAATCACACTTGCTCAGCTTAGCATACAATTTCTTTTCCCTTAAGGTTTGTAGCACTATCCTCAAATGCTTATCATGCTCCTCTGGAGTCTTCGAATACACTAGGATATCATCAATAAATACCACCACGAACTGGTCCAGACATGGTTTGAATATTCTATTCATTAGATCCATGAAAAATGCAGGTGCGTTGGTGAGACCAAACGACATTACAATGAACTCATAATGTCCATATCTGGTTCTGAAAGCAGTTTTAGGAATATCCTCCTCCTTAATCCTTAATTGATGATATCCAGATCTTAGATCAATCTTTGAAAAGACTCCAGCTCCCCTTAACTGATCAAATAGATCATCTATGCGTGGAAGCGGATACTTATTCTTCACTGTAAGCTTATTCAGTCGTCGATAGTCGATACACAACCTTAAGGATCCGTCCTTCTTGCGAACAAATAAGACTGGCGCACCCCATGGAGATACACTCGGTCTAATAAATCCCTTATCTAAGAGCTCTTGCAATTGAGTCTTCAACTCCTTTAACTCCGCAGGAGCCATCCTATACGGTGCCATAGACACTGGAGACGCTCCTGAAATAAGTTCAATACTGAACTCTACTTCTCTTTCTGGAGGCAGTCCAGGTAGCTCTTCTGGAAACACATCCAAGAATTCTGACACCGTAGGGATAAATTTCCTTTCCATACTTGGTTTATTCAGCTCCATTACGTGAGCAAGGTAACCCTTACATCCCTTCTTAAGCATTCTTTCAGCCTTAATGGCTGAAATTACATTGTCAAGGCAATTCCTTCTATCAGCAGTAATAGTTATTTCCTTATCAGAATTTCTAAGGGTTACCTTCTTGTTTCGACAGTCCAGCTGAGCGTTATATTTCGATAACCAATCCATCCCAAGTATAACGTCAAACTCCCCACTCTCCAATTCTAACAGGTTACTATTAAAAATTTCTCCTCCTACTTCTAGTGGTACATTCCTATAAATTCGGTCAACAATCATTTCTTGTCCCAGTGGGTTGGAGACTATTATACTATGATCGGTTTTCACCGATTCCCATCCTTGGTCCGAAAGAATTTTATTACAAATATATGACAATGTGGACCCGGGATCAATCAATATAAAGACAGGTGTATTAAAAATATGGAAAGTACCTGTCACCACATCGGGAGTGTCTATCTCTTCTCGCCCCCGCATGGCATATGTACGTGCTGGCGCTTTTCCCTCTGCTCGGCTACCAGCACCAGAGACTGCTCCCTTTCGATCGCCACCTTGAGCAGGCTTAACATTCCTGGGAGCTGTAGAGGCTCCTTCTGCCGGTGGCCTAGGCTTGTTCCGATCATTAGGAAAATTACGAGCCAGGTGCTCTTGAGAACCACATATGTAACAGGCACCTGTAAGCTTTCTGTATTCACCCCAATGTTCCTTACCACAAATTTGGCATTTAGGCTTTTCTGATCTTGTTCTAGCAACTGAGGGAGTACTAGCAACTGACTGAGCAGGCTGATTACCCCTGCCTCCTTGACTTCTAGGTGCTGTTCTTGTTGCCTCCATATTGGTCCTCTTACTTGGATTACCACCGCTGGTGGCCCCACTTTTCGAACCAAACTTTCTTTTACCTTTACTTTTATCAATATTACGTAATCTTTCTGCTTCTATGGCCCTCTCCACTAACTTATTGAAATCATCAGTCTCAAGGGCCAATAGGGTCTTTCTAATCTCCAAATGTAACCCCTCTCTAAACTTCCTGCACTTCTCTCTGTTGTTGGGAATTAACTCGGGGCCATACTTGCTCAGTCTTACAAATTCAATCTTGTATTCCATTACTGATTTGTCTTTCTGCTTCAAATGTAGGAAATCCATTCTCTTCTCATCTAGGAATACCTGGCCCACATAGTTCTTTCTGAACTCTTCTTGGAAAAATTCCCAGTTAACCACTTCTTGGCGGACAGTACTAACCAGTGAGGTCCACCATCTGTATGCGTCTCCTTGCAGCAGGGATACTATACATTCTAGTTTCTCCTCTTCGTTGCAATGAATTTCCTCCAGTACCCTGCTCATGTCCTCCAACCAGTCTTCAGCTTTGGAGGGATCCTCATCTTTAGAACCAGTGAAATTGCGGGTTTTCCTCTTCGAAAGTCTTTCTAAAGCTAGTTTCTCTGCCCTAGCAGGTCTAGCCAATCCTCCTTGTACTACATGCCCTAGGAGGTCCGCAATTTGAGCAAACGCCCTCGCTTGCTCAGCCATAGGGTCAGGAGGGATGTTGACAGATTCATGCCCCTCTGAGGGCTGCCTAGGAGGACTTGGATTTCTATTCAGATCTCTAATGCTCTCAACACTTCTACTTGTACCCTCCTCCGCGTGTACGGAGGTAGCCCTTTGTGAACTCATGTCTTCTAACCTACATATCCAGGAAGCAATCGGTTGGTACCAAGGACACAATTATATTCATGCAATGCAATGATTCCTTATGTATCTCTAATGCACAAACAAGGCAAACGATTGCAAACAATAACAAACAAGCACAAGCAAAAGTGTCCTAGACCCTGCTCTGATACCAAAACAAAACATGTGACGTCGGACCCTTACCCGATTATTAACCCGATAAGAGACCAACGTCACCTTATCAAATTATATTTATCAATTAATTATCCATTTACTAATGTCATATATTAATAGTCTGTTATTCAAATCATACATCAAAACATTAATTATATGTACATACTAGTAACATTCTTTATACAATACAAATATTTAATTTACATATCAAGTATCCATATAGCAAGTTACACTTTAGCCCGTAGGCCAATTCTTCATCAGTTCATCAAACTTTTCTTTAATATACAAGTACGCATTCAGATTATGCATATAACTGTACATGTCACCATGCATTTTACTTATCATCATTCCTTCTCTTAAAAATTTCATTTGCTTCACATGGTAACCTGCCCTAGTCTTTTCCTGAAACCATATCGTCATACTTAGAGTGGTCCTTGATGTTTTCCCCCGATTGCCTTTCCTGGATTGTTATTAAATAAAGGAAAAAAAAGAAAACATAGAAAATAAAACGTCAGGCAACAATGTCTGGTTTGTACCCCGTGCCCGGGCACGCAACACAAATGCTTACCTTTATTTTCAATACAAATCATTCATTTAAAACAAGTACACCCAAGATCAATCAATCCATAAAATGTTTCCAAACATCATTACAAAGGCAAATTCATTAAAGTTTCCAAGAATCCAAATAATGTAAATTTTCATGTTAGTTTAACTTACATGTGGTTAGTAAGTTATACAGGAATCCATTTATTTCCATATATTCTAATATTCAATAAGATTTCATTTAGCCTTATACCTTTAATCATTTGAGATTTAAACACAACTTATGTTAGTTATTCATTTTCTTATTATTGATAGCCCTCTTAGAATAACCTATGGAGGAAACGGAACTGTTTCGGCCCGAGAGCCGCCGATAGACCCGAGGGCCGCCGATAGACCCGAAGGCTGCTAATAGACCCGAAGGCCGCCGATAGACCTGAGGGCCGCCGATAGACCCGAAGGCCGAATCATCATCATCATTGTCTCATTTCATTCAACTTTCAGGGTGAAGTGCACTTCTAGTTCCTAAGGCATGCCTTTCATCCTCTAACGGTATTCTACAAAGGCTATCGCTTCAATTCATCTTTCATATGTTTATACTATTAAATCATTCTTTTATTAAGTACTAACGATACCATCATCATTCGATTCGATGCTAATAATCACATTACTTCTATTTCCAATAGGATGCATAAGCATCCAATATCATCCATAAATTAAACATTTCTTTCAAATATTCTTTTACAAGATCTCTATTTATGTCATCTTTACATTTATGTATAAATTATCTCACATTATACAAGTATGCTATGCTAAACATCAAGTAAAAGTGTTGTTATAAAAGTTTATTATCTAGTGGTAACAATTCCAGTTTTCAAATAAACTGAGTAGTTCGAATTCGATTTGGCATAATTTATTCTATAGGTATTTAATTAACTTCAAACCACTTCTACCATTTTCATAACTCATTCTTATATGTTATGATGGCTTCACTTGCCATTAATTCAAGGTCAAAATATTTTTTTAATCATCTCATTTTCACCATTCCAGATTCACTGGAATCTGGGACAGTGTTACAGAGCTGATTTCACTTTCCTTAAAACCTTATCAAATCAATTCCAATTATCATGATTTTTTGTGCGAGTCTTATTTGAGGTCTTAACTTTCTACTATTTAAATTTTAGTACATTTTGAGTCTTTTAGCTTAGGTTTTGGTATGCCACAAAATTAGGTTACCAAACTGCCCTGTTAGGGACAGTTTGTAGGTATTGGACTCTTATCATTAAAAGGCTTATCAAATGAACTTATTTCACTTTCAAATTTTCTCTACTAATACACATGTAAACAAACAGTTTTCACTTACACAACTTTTTCCAAATAGGCCACTAGCTATTTTTCACGTTTGTATCAAGTTTTAGACATGCCCTGTTTCAGGACAGTCTGCATGTATGGCCTTCTTGACATCAATTAGGGTATTAAATGGAATTATCTCAGCACCAAATTTTACTCGTTCACACTAGACTTATAAAGGAACATTTCATTCTCGTAGGTCTTGGTCTAATTATATTTCTAACTATTTCTAAAAATTCAACCAAATTAGAGGACAGTTTCAGTATTTTCTGGAATAGGCTGGAATTATTTTCAAAACCATATCATTTTATTCAAACAAACATCAACCATCACAAATCTATTATTTCTTAGAGCCAAATACTTCAACTAAGTCTCTACTAACTTTATAGCATATATCCATGCTTCCAAAAATATTGATCAAATTTTTTTTAAACCAACAAACAATTATATACATCACCATAAAAAACCATTTTAGCATGCAAATCATATCAAACATGAAACCAACAACAAAACCTTTAGGGCTTAGGGTACAAACCTCACTTGAGAGTTTCCTTCTAGGCTTGTTCTTGCTCCTTATGATCTTCCTTTGGTTCTACTAACCATGAAAACAAGATTTTAGCATTCATCTTCACAAGATTCAACCATAAACAACACTAATATCAACTTTACATGCTAACTTGGGTACTTCTCTTTCTAATACTATAACTATAAAACTAAGAACATAACCAAGGGCTTTTTAACCATTAAAATCATCTCCTTAACCTCAAGACCTCAATACCATGCTAAGCTAAGTTCAAATCACCCATGAATGAAAACTAGGGTTTGATAGTCTTACCTTGATTCTTGCCAAATCTTGTTGTTTATGCTTGTTTTCTTTACTTGAATGGTGTTTCTAGGATGTGAAGAAGGTAGAGAAGGGAATTTGGAAGTTAGTTGGTAGAAGTAGAAGAAGAAAAATGGAGTTATGTTGCTCCTTAGGGTGGTTGGCCAAGCTTGCTAGAGAGGAGAAGATGAAGCTTTCTTGAAGAGTGAAGAATTATGGTGAATTTTCTAGATCCCCTCCACTTATATACTAGTCTTCATTTGGGTAATTGCCACATGGTCCTTCATCTTTCCAATGATTGCTAAGTGGTCCTTTGACTTTCTAATAATTCCATTTCATGACCACCAACTTTATTCTATTTTCATTTCTTTTCATTTAGGTCCTTTGACCATCTTTGACCTTTCCCTAAATTAATTTAAAATTAACCTTTGAACCCACTTGAACTTGGGAATTAAAGGAAATAACCCAAATCTTTCTATAGCTCCTTATATGTATTCTATAACCTCTTAGGTGGAAAAATGACCAAAATGCCCTTGGATGTTCCTAATATTTACTATAATGCCACTAGTACCCAAGTTGCACGTCTTATGGTTCTAAATTATCTCTAATAACCTATTTACTATTCTAATAAAGGAATAAAAATTTTATCGAAAAATTCTAGCCTATAATTGTGGACCTTACAACCCTACCCCCCTTAAAAGTTTCGTCCTCGAAACTTTACCTGTATCGAATAAGTAAAGATATTGTCTTCTCATGTGCTCTTCCGTTTCCCATGTAGCTTCCTCTATCGCGTGATTTCTCCATAACACTTTAACTAGAGGGACAGACTTGTTTCTCAACTGCTTTACTTCTTTAGCCAATATCTTCACCGGCTCTTCCTCATAAGATAAGTCCGGTTAAACCTCTATTTCCTCTTTCCTTAATACATGGGAAGGGTCTGAGCGGTATCTCCTAAGCATCGACACATGGAATACGTTATGAATCTTTTCCAGTTCCGGCGGTAATGCAAGCCTATAGGCTACTGGGCCTACTCGTTCTATAACCTCGTACGGCCCAATAAACCTAGGAGTTAGCTTTCCTTTTCGCCCAAATCGTAATACTTTCTTCCATGGCGATACTTTAAGGAAGACTTTATCTCCGACTTCAAATTCAATGTCCTTCCTTTTCAAATCAGCATATGACTTTTGACGATCCGAGGCCTCCTTTAGTTTGTCTCGAATAAGCTTTACCTTTTCTTCCGTCTCTCGAATCATCTCTGGTCCTACCACTTTAGGTTCGGACAATTCAGTCCAGCAGAGAGGTGTTCTGCATTTTCTTCCATATAATGCTTCGTAAGGAGCCATTTGTATACTTGCTTGGTAGCTATTATTATAAGCAAATTCCACTAGTGGCAAGTATCTTTCCCAGCTACCTCCGAATTCAAGTATACAACACCGAAGCATATCTTCCAATATCTGAATTACCCTCTCCGACTGTCCATCCGTTTAAGGGTGAAAGGCCGTACTGAAATGTAATCGGGTTCCCATAGCATCTTGAAGCTTCTTCCAAAATCTGGAAGTGAATCTGGGATCTCTATCCGATATAATCGATGAAGGAACACCATGTATTCGTATTATCTCTTTTATATACAATTCTGCCAATCTTTCCAAAGAGTAATCCATTCGGACGGGCAGAAAGTGTGCAGACTTGGTTAATCGATCAACTATAACCCATATAGCATCATGCTTCTCTCTGGTCATAGGTAATCCTACCACGAAATCCATGGTTACCCTATCCCATTTCCACTCCGGTACGCTTATGGGTTGCAATAGTCCAGAAGGCACTTGGTGTTCCGCCTTCACTTGTTGACATATTAAACATCTTCCCACAAATTCGACTATACTCCTTTTCATACCTGGCCACCAGAACATTGCTTTTAACTCTTGAAACATCTTGGTGGCACCTGGGTGGACAGCAAAGGCCTGATGGTGAGCTTCTTTTAGGATCATTTCTCGTACACCCAATTTTGTTGGTACATATAGTCGATCTTTGTAGTACAGTCCACCATTTGCTTTCTGTTGAAATTCGGTAGGCTTCCCATCTGATATCTTCCTTATCCATTCTCCTACTTTTGGATCCGACTTTTGAGCTTCTAGTATTTGTGGTATCAAATCAGGTTTCGCCTGTAGTTCAGCCACAAGAACATTATCTTTCAAGCTCAGATTAGCCATTAACATTGCCAATGTATACGCAGACTTCCTACTCAGAGCATCTGCTACTTTGTTGCCTTTCCTGGATGGTAATTAATTACACAATCATAGTCCTTTAGGAATTCCATCCATCGGCGCTGTCTCAAGTTCAACTCCTTCTGAGTAGGAAGATATTGGAGGCTCTTATGATCTGTATAGATATAACACTTCTCGCCATACAAGTAGTGCCTCCATATCTTTAAGGCAAAAACAATGGCTGCTAACTCCAGGTCATGTGTGGGGTAATTACGTTCATGTGGCTTGAGTTGCCTAGAGGCATAAGCTATCACTTTTCCATCTTGCATTAGCACACACCCCAATCCTTGTAAGGAAGCATCACTTTAGATAACATATTCTTTCCCTTCCTCCGGTTGTACTAAGATAGGAGCTTCAGTTAATATTTTCTTCAGACGCTCAAATCTTTCTTGGCACCTATTCGTCCATTCAAACTTCACTCCTTTATGCAATAATCGAGTCAATGGATTAGCTATAGAAGAAAATCCCTTCACAAATCGACGATAATATCCAGCTAACCCAAGGAAGCTCCTTAACTCCGCTACATTCCTTGGGGATTTCCATGCAATTATGGCTTCTATCTTCTTCGGATCCACACTAATCCCTTCCTTCGATACCACATGTCCCAAGAAAGTTACTTGTTCCATCCAAAAATCACACTTGCTTAGCATACAATTTCTTTTCCCTTAAGGTTTGTAGCACTATCCTCAAATGCTTATCATGCTCCTCTGGAGTCTTCGAATACACTAGGATATCATCAATAAATACCACCACGAACTGGTCCAGACATGGTTTGAATATTCTATTCATTAGATCCATGAAAAATGCAGGTGCGTTGGTGAGACCAAACGGCATTACAATGAACTCATAATGTCCATATCTGGTTCTGAAAGCAGTTTTAGGAATATCCTCCTCCTTAATCCTTAATTGATGATATCCAGATCTTAGATCAATCTTTGAAAAGACTCCAGCTCCCCTTAACTGATCAAATAGATCATCTATGCGTGGAAGCGGATACTTATTCTTCACTGTAAGCTTATTCAGTCGTCGATAGTCGATACACAACCTTAAGGATCCGTCCTTCTTGCGAACAAATAAGACTGGCGCACCCCATGGAGATACACTCGGTCTAATAAATCCCTTATCTAAGAGCTCTTGCAATTGAGTCTTCAACTCCTTTAACTCCGCAGGAGCCATCCTATACGGTGCCATAGACACTGGAGACGCTCCTGAAATAAGTTCAATACTGAACTCTACTTCTCTTTCTGGAGGCAGTCCAGGTAGCTCTTCTGGAAACACATCCAAGAATTCTGACACCGTAGGGATAAATTTCCTTTCCATACTTGGTTTATTCAGCTCCATTACGTGAGCAAGGTAACCCTTACATCCCTTCTTAAGCATTCTTTCAGCCTTAATGGCTGAAATTACATTGTCAAGGCAATTCCTTCTATCACCAGTAATAGTTATTTCCTTATCAGAATTTCTAAGAGTTACCTTCTTGTTTCGACAGTCCAGCTGAGCGTTATATTTCGATAACCAATCCATCCCAAGTATAACGTCAAACTCCCCACTCTCCAATTCTAACAGGTTACTATTAAAAATTTCTCCTCCTACTTCTAGTGGTACATTCCTATAAATTCGGTCAACAATCATTTCCTGTCCCAGTGGGTTGGAGACTATTATACTATGATCGGTTTTCACCGATTCCCATCCTTGGTCCGAAAGAATTTTATTACAAATATATGACAATGTGGACCCGGGATCAATCAATATAAAGACAGGTGTATTAAAAATATGGAAAGTACCTGTCACCACATCGGGAGTGTCTATCTCTTCTCGCCCCCGCATGGCATATGTACGTGCTGGCGCTTTTCCCTCTGCTCGGCTACCAGCACCAGAGACTGCTCCCTTTCGATCGCCACCTTGAGCAGGCTTAACATTCCTGGGAGCTGTAGAGGCTCCTTCTGCCGGTGGCCTAGGCTTGTTCCGATCATTAGGAAAATTACGAGCCAGGTGCTCTTGAGAACCACATATGTAACAGGCACCTGTAAGCTTTCTGTATTCACCCCAATGTTCCTTACCACAAATTTGGCATTTAGGCTTTTCTGATCTTGTTCTAGCAACTGAGGGAGTACTAGCAACTGACTGAGCAGGCTGATTACCCCTGCCTCCTTGACTTCTAGGTGCTGTTCTTGTTGCCTCCATATTGGTCCTCTTACTTGGATTACCACCGCTGGTGGCCCCACTTTTCGAACCAAACTTTCTTTTACCTTTACTTTTATCAATATTACGTAATCTTTCTGCTTCTATGGCCCTCTCCACTAACTTATTGAAATCATCAGTCTCAAGGGCCAATAGGGTCTTTCTAATCTCCAAATGTAACCCCTCTCTAAACTTCCTGCACTTCTCTCTGTTGTTGGGAATTAACTCGGGGCCATACTTGCTCAGTCTTACAAATTCAATCTTGTATTCCATTACTGATTTGTCTTTCTGCTTCAAATGTAGGAAATCCATTCTCTTCTCATCTAGGAATACCTGGCCCACATAGTTCTTTCTGAACTCTTCTTGGAAAAATTCCCAGTTAACCACTTCTTGGCGGACAGTACTAACCAGTGAGGTCCACCATCTGTATGCGTCTCCTTGCAGCAGGGATACTATACATTCTAGTTTCTCCTCTTCGTTGCAATGAATTTCCTCCAGTACCCTGCTCATGTCCTCCAACCAGTCTTCAGCTTTGGAGGGATCCTCATCTTTAGAACCAGTGAAATTGCGGGTTTTCCTCTTCGAAAGTCTTTCTAAAGCTAGTTTCTCTGCCCTAGCAGGTCTAGCCAATCCTCCTTGTACTACATGCCCTAGGAGGTCCGCAATTTGAGCAAACGCCCTCGCTTGCTCAGCCATAGGGTCAGGAGGGATGTTGACAGATTCATGCCCCTCTGAGGGCTGCCTAGGAGGACTTGGATTTCTATTCAGATCTCTAATGCTCTCAACACTTCTACTTGTACCCTCCTCCGCGTGTACGGAGGTAGCCCTTTGTGAACTCATGTCTTCTAACCTACATATCCAGGAAGCAATCGGGTTGGTACCAAGGACACAATTATATTCATGCAATGCAATGATTCCTTATGTATCTCTAATGCACAAACAAGGCAAACGATTGCAAACAATAACAAACAAGCACAAGCAAAAGTGTCCTAGACCCTGCTCTGATACCAAAACAAAACATGTGACGTCGGACCCTTACCCGATTATTAACCCGATAAGAGACCAACGTCACCTTATCAAATTATATTTATCAATTAATTATCCATTTACTAATGTCATATATTAATAGTCTGTTATTCAAATCATACATCAAAACATTAATTATATGTACATACTAGTAACATTCTTTATACAATACAAATATTTAATTTACATATCAAGTATCCATATAGCAAGTTACACTTTAGCCCGTAGGCCAATTCTTCATCAGTTCATCAAACTTTTCTTTAATATACAAGTACGCATTCAGATTATGCATATAACTGTACATGTCACCATGCATTTTACTTATCATCATTCCTTCTCTTAAAAATTTCATTTGCTTCACATGGTAACCTGCCCTAGTCTTTTCCTGAAACCATATCGTCATACTTAGAGTGGTCCTTGATGTTTTCCCCCGATTGCCTTTCCTGGATTGTTATTAAATAAAGGAAAAAAAAGAAAATATAGAAAATAAAACGTCAGGCAACAATGTCTGGTTTGTACCCCGTGCCCGGGGCACGCAACACAAATGCTTACCTTTATTTTCAATACAAATCATTCATTTAAAACAAGTACACCCAAGATCAATCAATCCATAAAATGTTTCCAAACATCATTACAAAGGCAAATTCATTAAAGTTTCCAAGAATCCAAATAATGTAAATTTTCATGTTAGTTTAACTTACATGTGGTTAGTAAGTTATACAGGAATCCATTTATTTCCATATATTCTAATATTCAATAAGATTTCATTTAGCCTTATACCTTTAATCATTTGAGATTTAAACACAACTTATGTTAGTTATTCATTTTCTTATTATTGATAGCCCTCTTAGAATAACCTATGGAGGAAACGGAACTGTTTCGGCCCGAGAGCCGCCGATAGACCCGAGGGCCGCCGATAGACCCGAAGGCTGCTAATAGACCCGAAGGCCGCCGATAGACCTGAGGGCCGCCGATAGACCCGAAGGCCGAATCATCATCATCATTGTCTCATTTCATTCAACTTTCAGGGTGAAGTGCACTTCTAGTTCCTAAGGCATGCCTTTCATCCTCTAACGGTATTCTACAAAGGCTATCGCTTCAATTCATCTTTCATATGTTTATACTATTAAATCATTCTTTTATTAAGTACTAACGATACCATCATCATTCGATTCGATGCTAATAATCACATTACTTCTATTTCCAATAGGATGCATAAGCATCCAATATCATCCATAAATTAAACATTTCTTTCAAATATTCTTTTACAAGATCTCTATTTATGTCATCTTTACATTTATGTATAAATTATCTCACATTATACAAGTATGCTATGCTAAACATCAAGTAAAAGTGTTGTTATAAAAGTTTATTATCCAGGTAACAATTCCAGTTTTCAAATAAACTGAGTAGTTCGAATTCGATTTGGCATAATTTATTCTATAGGTATTTAATTAACTTCAAACCACTTCTACCATTTTCATAACTCATTCTTATATGTTATGATGGCTTCACTTGCCATTAATTCAAGGTCAAAATATTTTTTTAATCATCTCATTTTCACCATTCCAGATTCACTGGAATCTGGGACAGTGTTACAGAGCTGATTTCACTTTCCTTAAAACCTTATCAAATCAATTCCAATTATCATGATTTTTGGTGCGAGTCTTATTTGAGGTCTTAACTTTCTACTATTTAAATTTTAGTACATTTTGAGTCTTTTAGCTTAGGTTTTGGTATGCCACAAAATTAGGTTACCAAACTGCCCTGTTAGGGACAGTTTGTAGGTATTGGACTCTTATCATTAAAAGGCTTATCAAATGAACTTATTTCACTTTCAAATTTTCTCTACTAATACACATGTAAACAAACAGTTTTCACTTACACAACTTTTTCCAAATAGGCCACTAGCTATTTTTCACGTTTGTATCAAGTTTTAGACATGCCCTGTTTCAGGACAGTCTGCATGTATGGCCTTCTTGACATCAATTAGGGTATTAAATGGAATTATCTCAGCACCAAATTTTACTCGTTCACACTAGACTTATAAAGGAACATTTCATTCTTGTAGGTCTTGGTCTAATTATATTTCTAACTATTTCTAAAAATTCAACCAAATTAGAGGACAGTTTCAGTATTTTCTGGAATAGGCTGGAATTATTTTCAAAACCATATCATTTTATTCAAACAAACATCAACCATCACAAATCTATTATTTCTTAGAGCCAAATACTTCAACTAAGTCTCTACTAACTTTATAGCATATATCCATGCTTCCAAAAATATTGATCAAATTTTTTTTAAACCAACAAACAATTATATACATCACCATAAAAAACCATTTTAGCATGCAAATCATATCAAACATGAAACCAACAACAAAACCTTTAGGGCTTAGGGTACAAACCTCACTTGAGAGTTTCCTTCTAGGCTTGTTCTTGCTCCTTATGATCTTCCTTTGGTTCTACTAACCATGAAAACAAGATTTTAGCATTCATCTTCACAAGATTCAACCATAAACAACACTAATATCAACTTTACATGCTAACTTGGGTACTTCTCTTTCTAATACCATAACTATAAAACTAAGAACATAACCAAGGGCTTTTTAACCATTAAAATCATCTCCTTAACCTCAAGACCTCATTACCATGCTAAGCTAAGTTCAAATCACCCATGAATGAAAACTAGGGTTTGATAGTCTTACCTTGATTCTTGCCAAATCTTGTTGTTTATGCTTGTTTTCTTTACTTGAATGGTGTTTCTAGGATGTGAAGAAGGTAGAGAAGGGAATTTGGAAGTTAGTTGGTAGAAGTAGAAGAAGAAAAATGGAGTTATGTTGCTCCTTAGGGTGGTTGGCCAAGCTTGCTAGAGAGGAGAAGATGAAGCTTTCTTGAAGAGTGAAGAATTATGGTGAATTTTCTAGATCCCCTCCACTTATATACTAGTCTTCATTTGGGTAATTGCCACATGGTCCTTCATCTTTCCAATGATTGCTAAGTGGTCCTTTGACTTTCTAATAATTCCATTTCATGACCACCAACTTTATTCTATTTACATTTTAATGAAGGCTTTTCATTTCTTTTCATTTAGGTCCTTTGACCATCTTTGACCTTTCCCTAAATTAATTTAAAATTAACCTTTGAACCCACTTGAACTTGGGAATTAAAGGAAATAACCCAAATCTTTCTATAGCTCCTTATATGTATTCTATCACCTCTTAGGTGGAAAAATGACCAAAATGCCCTTGGATGTTCCTAATATTTACTATAATGCCACTAGTACCCAAGTTGCACGTCTTATGGTTCTAAATTATCTCTAATAACCTATTTACTATTCTAATAAAGGAATAAAAATTTTATCGAAAAATTCTAGCCTATAATTGTGGACCTTACAAGACACGATTATCCAACCCCAATGTTCGTAATATGAAGTTAAATTCATATTTATTAATAGTCTAAAATTGAGCTCATGTCTTGGTAGCTCAAAACATGAGCAATTGGACAAGTAAGAGAATCAAGTGATAAGGCAAAAAATCAAGTCCTCCTAAAAACTTCTAAAAAGATGTCAAGATCCATATTATGTCTTTTGAAGTCGATTGGTGCTCCTGATTGCCTTAAGTGAGGCAGTAAGAGGCATATGGGCGCATTATGATCAGTGCTCACAAACTGTGGCTCTCACACATAGTCTCTAATCAACGATTACAGTTGCTCCAAAAAGTCGAGGAGACAGTCAAGACACGATTATCCAACCCCAATAGCCTTAATGTGAAGTCAAATTCACATATACTAATAGTTCAAATTTGAGCTCATGTCTTGGTAGCTCAAAACATGAGCAATTAGCCAAGTAAGAGGATCAAGTGGATAAGGCACAAAATCAAGTCCTACCAAAACATTATCAAATGATGTCAACATTCATATTATGTCCTTTCAAGTCAATTGTTGGACCTGATTGCCTTAAGGGAGGCAATATGAGGCATATGGTGACCATTTGAGGAACATTTATCACCTGTGAGTGCAGATCATAGACTGTGAATAGGCCTATTCACAGGCTTCAATTAACATTCACAAATGTCCAAACAAGGTAGACAATCGCTCTATGCACGATTATTCAACCTCATTAGGTGTAATTTAAAGTAAAATTGGCGTTTCAAAATATTCAAAAATCGACCTCTATCCTAGGTAGAGCAAAACATGAGTACTTATAAACTTGGGTGGATCAAATGCTTTGATCTCAACACCAAGTCTAAACAAAAATGTTCCAAACTTATCCAAGACTCCTAGTTTAGAACTTTTAAGTGACATAATGACCCTTAATGCACAAATAGTGACATTTCAGAAGCATTTCACACCTGTGAGCACCGATCACAGACTATGAGTAGGCTATTCACAGCTATGATTAAGGTTCACAGATACTCAAACGGAATGGACAACCGCTTAAAGCACGGTTATTTAACCCTAATAGGCATAATTTGAAGTAAAATTGAAATTTTAAAATATTCAAAAATCAACCTCTATCTTAGGTAGAACAAAATATGAGTACTTATCCACTTGGGTGGATCAAATGCTTTAATCTCAACACCAAGTTCAAACAAAAGTGTTCTAAACTTATCCAAGACTCCTAGTTTAGAACTGTTAAGTGACATAATGACCCTTAATGCCCATATAGTGACAATTTGAGGAGCATTTATCACATGTGAGCGCCGATCACAGACTGTAAATAGGCCTATTCATAGGCTTCGATTAACGTTCATAGATGTCCAAAGAGGATGGACAACCGCTCAATGCACGATTATTCAATGCCATTAGATGTAATTTAAAGTAAAATTGGCGTTTCAAAATATTTGAAAATCGACCTCTATCCTAGGTGGTGTAAAACATGAGTACTTATCCACTTGGGTGGATCAAATGCTTTAATCTGAATACCAAATCCAAACAAAAGTGTTCTAAACTTATCTAAGACTCTTAGTTTAGAACTTTTAAGTGACATAATGACCCTCAACGCCAATATAATGACAATTTGAGGAGCATTTGTCACATGTGAGCGCCGATCACAGACTGTGAGTAAGTAAGCCTATTCATAGTCGTTCACAGTTGCTCAAATGGGGATAGTTATGATAGCTTTGGCCTAGGACAGCCCATACAGACTGTGAGTATGCCTATTCACAGCTGTGATTGCTGTTCATAGTTGCTCAAACATGGATATTTATGACAGCTTAGGCCTAACATAGCTGATAAGTACAAATTTTACCTTATTTTTAAGATATATTTTGGAGTATTTTTGTATGAATTATTATAGGATAATAAGGAAATTGAGCTGGAAAGTAGAAAAGTTTGGACTAATCATTTGAGACAGGGACTTTGGTGAAGAAAAGCATGCCTACTCACAGTCTTTGATTATAGTTCACAATTTACAGACTTTGATTATAGTTCACAGTATTTCAGAAAAGTAGCTACATACATAAATTACATACTATTAAGCTTATGTCAATAATTACCAGACTTTGATTATAATTCACAGTTAACAGAATACATAATACACGTACATTCTACTAGGCTACATTGTTCCGATGTCATATTCTTTTTCCTAATCACTCAAGTAATCATCATCGCACTATTCATTTATCCTATTGCCTCATTCATTCACATCATCACCACTATCCTCCGACATATGTCTTTCTTCATTATTCACATCTACTTCCTGTGATATAATGAAGTCACGAAAATCATTAAGATAAGATTGTCATTAAGGTAGTCATGCAAATCGCGATCATCAAAATCAGCATTATAAGAAAGGAATAATTCACTATCTTGAAATGCATCGTTCATTGTTCTCGAAGGTTCAGGACATGTAGCAGATTGCTCATGTTGAACCTGTTGAGACTGACGGTACTGAATTTAAGTCGCTGCTTCAGAAGTGGGTTTCATTCTTCCATCAATTCCCACATAAATAACTAGAAGATTCTCTCCAAAAGAAAACTTCAAGTCACCGTCATCATTAATAGGCATCCTAATATTCTTGCCATTTCGATTTCGCCACAAGATATGCAATTGTATATGATCATTCTCTCTTTGTCTACCCTTTTTTCGAGCAAATCTTATCAATCAATTGCTGTAGTGTAATGTTAATATCGAAAAACTCAGCCTCGGGTTCCCCACTGTATTCACTACCATTCCACTCGACGTTGTAGACTAAAACAACCCTTACAAAATTTATTTGCAAAAAGTAATTAAACGCATGAGATAATAAGATAAGATAGTAAGATCATGAATCTGTGATTTGAATTCATAGTCTGTGAACAGCAAGGGTTGTCGACCACAATACAAACTAAATCAATTCATAGAGTTCTGCACAAAATTCACAGACTGTGAACTGACAATTATATCAACTAAACTACACAATTTTAAACCAAACATCATATCACTACCCATTTTAATCAGCATATACAATCACCAATAACAAAAAGGACACAAATTAAAACCAAACATCATAACATTTTAAGTATCAAGATCACCTTCACAGTCTGTTAACAACATCAACAACAGCTAACTATTTCAATCCAAAGAAGACAAAACCACCCAAAAATTGATCAAACTTATTATAAAAAACATACCTTTCAGTAACTAGATGCAACCAGCAGCACCTCCAAATCAAATGCCCAATCACTCAAATGCCGCAACCAAGACAAATTATGCAAGATAAGCTCCAATGCAGCTACCCTAATAGATTCGGCAACAACGAGCTTCAATGCAGAAACTTAGTCAAATTAAGCAGCAATAGCTACTCTAGGCCGATCTCCTCCACACCGATGATATCCTCCACAACGACGACGGATGCAGCAAGAGATGTCTACCGAAACTAGCAACACTTGACTGAAGTAATGCGTACCCGATCTCATTCGTAGGAAGTAATGTCGAATCAATATCGACAACGGTCGACGGAATCAAGGTTGGCAGCAGTCGACAAAATCAATATTGATAGAATCCATGTCGACCCAGTAGTTGACAGAATGAGAGCAAGAATTAACCCAGCAGTCGAAGGATGATTAGGTTGAAGAAGAGAAGAAAAAGGAGAATTTTTTGTGAAGAAGAACAAGGTTGAAGAACATTTGATTTGGTCATTTTTTTGGTTCAGATGATTTCGGTGTTGAAGAACCGGTCAAGAACTGGTCCAAAGATTCAAAACCGATCGGAGGGTATGGGTTGGAATGATTAATTTTGATATTTTGAAAATGAATTAAAATTAATTTTATCTTATTTTTTAATTAACAAAGGGTAGAATTGGAAACCTGGCCTATAACATGAAAACAAATATTTATTACGCTTAGAATTGTATAAAATTCAAATCGGGCTCATTATTGTATTTCAAACTTTTCAAAGCCCAAAAAACTTAATCACCCATTATTTATTTACTTATTTTTATTTTTATTAGTATAATATAGATTAAATATACCCACCATAAAAATATTCCGATCATAACTAATATTTTAAATATAATAATTAATATTATTTCAATAGAATATCACTAAAATGGTAAAAATAAAAATAAAAATTTATTTCATTAAAATGGAACATCATTAAAATGTTAAGAATATAAGTGAAATGTGTTGTAGCAATTAATATCATTTAAATAGAATATCACTAAAATGGTAAGAATATAAATAAAAATATTTTTCATTAAAATTTGAAGGATATAAATGGAAATTGTTTAATAGCGTTTTAACCAACGCTGTTTCATATAGCGTTGTGGAAACCGCTGTCGAGACTGCTGACCACTATATTCAACCGCTGTAGCCGAACATTAATTTTTTTCAAATCGCTATCTCGACCTCTGTTCAAACCGTTAAACGCTGTTTCGAACGCTGACATTGAACACACTCTTAGCTATTAGATGTTAAATTATTAAAATTTATTATAATATAAATATAATTAAAATAATAATATAATTCTATGAACTACTCTCACAGTCTGTGAATTACGGTCACAGTCAGTGAATGGCCTATGGACTGAAAATCAAACTTTAGTTTTAATAACTTTTCAAAACTGGCCTATAATTGTATAGTAAACTTTTTACAGTCTATAAAAAAATTTTCTCATATATTTTTTATTATATTTTATTTATTTATTTATTTTAATCCGTAAATAACTGCTTATTACTTGTCAATTTTTTGGATATTTGGGTTATTCATACTGTTATTCTATTATTTATCGAGTTTTACCAAATATAAATTTAGTATTTTGTTATCCTATCACGTTACTTATACGATAACCTACCAAATGCAATTTTTGATTAACTTCATCCTTATACAAAACTTTTATCCTAATCCATTTCCTTATACTATACTATACTTATTCTATACGACGATCCATATGAGCCCTAAGTGTGTATTTGGGAAACATTTTTAATTAGCGTTTTAGATAGAGTTTAGATTTTAAATTAGCTTGTTTTTTTTTAAAAAAAATTATATATTTGCTAACCGCTTTTAAAACAGCGTTTAGCATTTCAACTAGCGTTTGTGGAAGTGACTGGAGATAACTTTTCATCCAAACGCTAAAAGTGATTTATTTTAGAGAATTTTTTTATAGGTTGTAAAAAGTATACTATACAATTATAAGCTAGTTTTGAAAAATTTGCAAAACTAAAGTTTGATTTTCAGTCCATATGCCATTCACAGACTGTGACCGTAATTCACAGACTGTGAGCGTAGTTCACAGAATTTGTGAATTGTAAAAATTCAGAGGTATTTTGGGAAACTTGGTCTATAGAGTGATAACCAAACTTTTAAAAGTCTGTTTTTGTATATTTTTAAAAACACGCCTATAATTATATTTTGAAGTTTAAAAGGCCTATTTAAAGGAATTTTCACTTTAGAAAATTTTTTTTATAGGCCGTAAAAATTTTACTATACAATTATAGGCCAATTTTGAAGAGTTTGCAAAACTAAAGTTTGATTTTCAGTTCATATGCCATTCGCAGACTGTGACCGTAATTCACAGACTGTGAGCGTAGTTCACAGAATCTGTGAATTGTAAAAATTCAGAGGTATTTTGGGAAACTTGGTCTATAGAGTGATAACCAAACTTTTAAAAGTCTGTTTTTGTATATTTTTAAAAACACGCCTATAATTGTATTTTGAAGTTTAAAAGGCCTATTTAAAGGAATTTTCACTTTAGAAATTTTTTTTATAGGCCGTAAAAATTTTACTATACAATTATAGGCCAAATTTGAAAAGTTTGCAAAACTAAAGTTTGATTTTCTGTCCATAGCCATTCACAGACTGTGTCCGTAATTCACAAACTGTGAGCGTAGTTCACAGAATGTGAATTGTAAAAATTCAGGGGTATTTTGGGAAACTCGGCCTATAGAGTGAAAACCAAACTTTTAAAAGTCTATTTTTGTATATTTTTAAAAACAGGCCTATAATTGTATTTTGAAATTTAAAAGGCCTGTTTAAAAGAATTTTCACTTTAGAAAATTTTTTTTATAGGCCGTAAAAATTTTACTATACAATTATAGGTCAGTTTTGAAAAGTTTGCAAAACTAAAGTTTGATTTTCTGTCCATAGCCATTCACAGACTGTGTCCGTAATTCACAAACTGTGAGCGTAGTTCATAGAATTTGTGAATTGTAAAAATTTAGGGGTATTTTGGAAAACTCGGCACTATACAGTGAAAACCAAACTTTTAAAAATCTGTTTTTGTATATTTCTAAAAATAGGCCTATAATTGTATTTTGAAGTTTAAAAGGCCTATTTAAAAGAATTTTCACTTTAGAGAAATTTTTTTTATAGGCTCTAAAAAGTTTACTATATAATTGTATGCCAGTTTTGAAAAGTTTGCAAAACTAAAGTTTGATTTTAAGTCCATAAACCATTCACAGACTGTGACCGTAATTCACAGACTGTGAGTGTAGTTCACAGAATCTGTAAATTGTAAAAATTCAGGGGTATTTTGGGAAACTCGGCCTATAGAGTGATTTTGAAATTCCATATGTTCTAATTTGGAGATTCAAAAATTCCCTAAAATAAAAATTACTCATACAACACCAAAACCACTCACAAAATACCAAAACCACTAGTGGTTTTGATTTTGGGGGTGGTTTTGCAAAACTTTTCAAAACCGGGTGCTCAAAGTGAAATGTTTGAACAAATGGGGTGTTTTTGGAAATAACCGATAATTGAGGTGTAATTTTCAATAAATTTGAGATTCTGACAAATTTGGTGATTTAGAGAAAAATTTTAAATTATTTTGGAATTTTCATAATTTATTAAGAATAGTAAATCAAAGTGGACTTGAACCAAGAAAGAGATAAATTAGAATTCTAAATAAGAAAAATGTTTCTTCAATAGTTTAGAATTAATTTGCCAATAAAGTAATCTAATTTTTGTATATATTATTGTATACAATGTTGATTTGGTTGGTTTGGTTTAGATGATGATGATAGAGGCTTAAGAACAATGGAGAAAACGGAGATTTTGAATTTTAAGATCGAATCTTCTTTATGTCAGAGTTATATGAGAAGTGTGAAGAGGTAGAGAGTTTGCATCTAAACTAAAATGAAGAAATAAAATGAGGTAAAATTGTTTTCTGTGTTTTCTGATATATCAAATGCATTACATTCTATATCCTTATATAGAAGGATTGTAACAATATATTTTGTCTCTTTGCACAGCTCATATCATACAGCTATAAATCCAGCAGATTCCAGCTTGATGAGATTATTCTAGAACATGGACTAGACTTTCTTTGTTGGATCTGGGTTGATGATTTGGGCTATGAATAGAGTTGGGAGCTGTTCTGCTAGACTTTGAATTAGGTCCATGTACATTATTTATTACATCCCCTCGCAAACTGAAGTCACGTGACAAATAGAGGTTGAGTTTAATAGAAAGATCATTGTGTCGACTAACAGACAATGGCTTTGTTAAGATGTCTGCACCCTGATCTGCAGTATTGATGTAATTTATCTCAAAAGAACCATTAGCTACCTTTTCTCGAAGAAAATGCACATCAATTTCGATATGCTTGGTGCGCCCGTGAAAAATGGGATTCTAAGCTAGAGCTCTAGGTCCATTATTATCACACCATATTAAAGGTCTATGCGTGGGAGCAAAGCCAATTTCACGATGAACAGAAGACAACCACAAAATTTCAGCAGATAGCTGAGACAAGGCCCTGTATTCTGCCTCAGTACTAGAGCGAGCGACCACTGGTTGCTTTTTCGAGCTCTAATATACAATATTTCCACCAAGAAACACACAACCACCAGAAGTAGATTTGCGATAATCTATTGATGAAGTCTAATTTGAATCGCTAAAACCATGGACTTTTAAAGGATGAGCAGAAGCTTTGAAGACCAAATAATGTTCTGTTGTTCCTCGCAGGTAACGTAGTATTCGTTTTAGTGCTATCTAGTGAGGTTGTAGTGGATTAGATTGAAATTGGCTGAGTTTATTAACTGCAAAACATATGTCTGCTCTGGTGTGACAGAGGTACTGGAGACCGCCAAAGAGACTACGGAATAGAGATGGATCATCAAACGGAGGACCATCATAAAGAAAGAGCTTGCTACCTGGAGATAATGGAGTGGAGCAAGGCTTTGAAGAGCTCATGTTCGCCCTGACTAGTAAGTCTTTTACATATTTTCTTTAAGATAGGATTAGAGTTGATTTCTGTCTATGTACTTCAAAACCAAGGAAATAATGTAGATGCCCTAATGGTTTTAAAGAAAATTGATTGTTCAATCTCTTGATGATGGTATGGAGAAATGAGGTATTGTTACCTGTAATTAGAATGTCATCAACATAGATCAGTAGAACATAGATCAGTAGAAGATTAGTTTGCCCATCTTTATTGAGATAAAACATAGAAGTGTCATTCTTGGATGACTTGAATCCCCATTGAAGTAGAGCCATCTTCAGAGTGTGGAACCATGCTCTAGGGGCCTTCTTAAGACCATAAAGAACCATTGATAGTTTGCAGACATGGTTAGGGTATAGACTATTTTCAAACCCCTGTGGTTGATGTATATATACCTCTTCATGTAACTTGTCATTTAGAAAGGCTTTGTTGACATAAATTTGTTGTATATCCCAATTAAAGGAAACTGCAAGAGATAAAATGACCTTTATAGTAGAGGATTTAACAACAAGGCTGTAGGTTTCATGAAAGTCTACTCTAGGATTTTGATTAAACCCCTTTGCAACAAGTTTAGCTTTATGCTTTGAAATAGTACCATCTACATTGTGTTTGATTTTGAAAACTCACTTCGTTCCTAAAACATTCATATATGAATGAAAAGGAACTAATGTCCAAGTCTGATTTTGTTATAATGTAGTGAATTCCTCTTCCATGGCCTTTCTCCAGATAGAACTCTTCAAGGCTTGTTCTCAGTGGTTGGTTCGTCAGATAGTATAGGATGGGCTGAGTAAAGTTTAGGTTTGAAAATGCCACATTTAGATCTTGTTTGCATAGGATAAGTGTTTGAGGCTGAGGTGGTGGGTATAGAGGTTAAATTTGAGTTGGTAAGCTGCAGAGAAACATGAGGAGGAGAATGAGAAATAATAGGAGAGTTAAGAGTTACTTGATGATGATTGATATTCATAGTAGGAGACAGTGATGGTGATAGCACTCGAGAATCTGTTGTATGTCTCTATACAGGCTCGGGTATGTTTGTGAGAATGGAGATAGGTAGACTGAGAGTAGATGTATCATGTGTAGATGGTGTAGGTGTAGGAAAAAGTGTAGGAAAAGGAAATTCATCCTCATTGAAAACAACATGTCTTGTTATATAAATTTTACCTTTAGCATCCATACATTTATAACCTTCATGAATATTACTATATCCAACAAAAACACACTTAGTTGTGTGAAAATTGAACTTGTGAGAAGAGTAATACCTCAGATATGGAAAACATGTACAACCGAAGGACTTTAGATGGCTGTATTTAGACTTTTTGTGAAATAATTTTTCGAAAAGAGAGATGTTATGTAAAATAGGTGTAGGAAGAAGATTTATTAGATATACTGTAGTAGAGAAAGCTTTAAGCCATAAAGAGAGAGGCATTTGAGCATGAGATAACAATGTTAATCCCATTTCTGTTATGTGTCTATGTTTGCGTTCTGAGACACCATTTTGTTGGTGTATGTAAGGGCATGAAAATCTGATTTTTATTCCTTGTTGTGTAAGATATGGGATAAATGTTTTATACTCTCCTCCATTATCACTGTGAAAAGCAGTAATTGTGTATTGTAATTTTTTTTCAACCTGTATTTTGAAGTTTATAAATGTATGGAGTGCATTTGATTCTTGTTTGAGAGGATAAAACCAAGTGAATCTAGAGAATGCATCAACAAAAATTATGTAATATCTATGACCATGTGTAGAAAGAAAAGGAGATGGACCCCAAATGTCGGAATAAATTAATTATAACGGTCTTGATGCTGAAATTTCATGAGTAGAAAAGGGCAGTTGAGGATTCTTTCCAAACTGACAGGAGTTACAAAACTTAATAGATGATAAATTAAGCTTTGTATTAATTGATTTTGTGACTAAAGATAAGATAGGTTTAGATGGATGTACAAACCTTGCATGCTAGTGTGAAGGAGTAATAATAGCAGTATAGGCAGAATGTTTAGGTTGTGTTTTGAGTGAGATAGTTTTAAGACTGTAGATACCATCCTTCTGAGTTCCCCTGGCTAGCACCATCCCTGAAGGCTTGTCCTTGAAAATAAAACCATCATTAGAAAACTCAACTATCATATTATTATCTCGAGTTAAATGGGAAATGCTTAGAAGATTATGTGTTATGGAAGGAACATGTAGAATAGATTTAAGATGAAGTGGTGTGTGTGGTGTTTCATGAAAACGAAATTTAGAGGAACCAACATGTACTATAGGAAGTGTATTACCATTTCCAATAGCCAAGCATTCTTTACCAGAGTAGTCACTGCCATTGCTGAGATTTTGTAAATCAGGGGTGATATGGTTTGTTGCCCCACTGTCTATGAACCAAGTTGAGTCTATAGAGATTTCAAATGATGGATGAGCAACATATGCTTGAGGAGTAGAGATTTGTGGAGACGTGACTGTAGAATGAGAGTTCCATGATTGTGATAAACTAGATAGTGTGGTAGGTGGTCTCCAAGGAGATGGAGAGACATTCTGATTACCCTGCCAGGTCTGATCAAAGCGTTTATAGCACTGTAGAGCTGTGTGATTTGGTTTTTGGCAGAGTTGACAATAGATTCTGCCTCTCCATGTTTTCCCTTGTCTTCTGCTTCCCCTGAAACCTGACCTGCCATTATTAGTATGAATAGGTGGTCTAGAATTTTCAGTAAATTGAGAATAATTAGCTGTTGGATTTGGAACTGTGACTTGATTTTCAGAATTTAGTTGTTCTATTTTACACTCATGCATCATGAGAGATGATTGAGCATCTTAGAGGGTAGAACCACAGTTTTTGTGTGTGAAAGTAAGACAACTAATGGATCATATTCTTTGCCTAATCCACTTAATGCACTCAAAATTAATTCATTCTCAGAAACAAGATGTCCAACTATTAAAAGAGTATCACCAATAGACTTAATTTTCTGTATGTATTCTGAAATGGTATTATATCCATTTTTAATTGTTGACAGTTGCTGTTTTAATTGCAGAACTCTCACCATTGAAGTCTGAGCATACAATTTGTCTAGTAATATCAAAAGTTCAAGGGAAGTTGTAGGTTCATTAGTCCTACTACGTCTTCTCAAATAGTGGAAAGAAACCAACATAACAACCATTGATCAGAACGCCGCCATGATTTAAAGGCTGGATTTGATACTGAGTTGGATGAAGAAGTGTCTGTAATGACAGATCTGGGTGGAACAAAACGAGGAGAAATAAAATCATCAAGTTCAAGAGCCCTTATGGCAGAAAGGAACTGAGCTTTCCAATTCCTATAGTTCTTTCTATCTAACTTGATTGGTAAATTGAGTGTTTTAGCTAATGTTTGAAAGTTCATAGTTGTGTTTTCAGGATCTAATTGGGAAGAGGTATCAGATGAGGATGATGACATTGTTGACGTTTAGTCTTACAGCTCTGCTACCATGTGAAGATGCAGAGAGTTTGCAGCTAAACTAAAATGAAGAAATAAAATGAGGTAAAATTGTTTTTCTGTGTTTTCTGATATATCAAATGCATTACATTCTATATCTTTATATAGAATGATTGTAACAATATATTTTGTCTCTTTGCACAACTCATATCATACAGCTGTAAATCCAGCAGATTCCAACTTGCTGAGATTATTCTAAAATATGGATTGGACTTTTCTTTGTTGGACCTGGGTTGATGATTTGGGCTATGAATAGAGTTGAGAGCTGCTCTTCTAGACTTTAAATTAGGTCCATGTACATTATTTCTTACAAGAAGAGCTTGTGTGAGATTGTGACATATAATTGGCATGGTTTTGGAAATCGGACCAACCGATCAAACCCTGTAAACCGAAGAAACTAATCTGATTCGGTTTAACTTCATAACTCAAATCTTTTAAAAATCGCTTGGAACAGATTTGGACTGGGTTGAACTGGTGAATCAACAAACTAATTCAACCCGATTTTATTCAACTTTTTAAAGATTTTTATCTCTTAAGTTATTAATATATTAGATTTTTTACTTCAATTGCTGAGACACTTCAATGGTTGTGTATTTATGTAACATCTTATCAATTCAGCACATCTCTTAACTTCTTCAATAGTGTTTTTCTTTTTAATATATATATATATATATATATATATATATTTATAATATTTATTAAAATATATTGATGAATGTTGTCATCTTTATTTGGTTGTTTTTTTTAGTGTTTATTAAAAATACGATAAAAGTTAATTTTAGTTATGAAAAAAAATATATATATATAATAAATGAATTTTTTTAAAAACAATTTAAAACTCGGTTCATCCAGGTCTAGATCCTAAAAATCGTGATCCGTTTAGAAAGACAGATCGATATCCAATCTAGATTTTAAAATTTTAGTAATTGGATTGAAGTGTGAGAGTTTTACTCTAGTTTTAACTATCGATTATTTTTACATAATGAATTGGTCTCTTCTTGTTTTAACTCACTTCAAATTTCCACGTAAAATCTCCTATTTTCTTTTTCTGCCGAATTATCCCAATAACCATTCGTCCATGAAATACAATAAAAACTTTCTAACATAATTTTAAAATTTTAAAAATATTATTCACCTGCGAAGCTTCTTTCATTATTGAATCTCAGACCTACTCTATCTCCGTCTACCATACACTTACACCGAGCAATTTATTTATTAATTTTTTTCCTCTCATTAAATCACATCTTTAGTATAAAATATTTATAATACATATTTAAAATATTGGATTGAGTGCAAATTCAACTTCCTATTTGACCAAAACTATTTTAAAATTATAATTTAATTTTTAAAATTAATTTTAAACTTAAATATATTTCCAAATCATTCTAAATATTGATTTTTTTAAAAAAGATTTTATATTCGAAATATATATATATGATCCAAAAATGTACTACCTGACTTTGATAACATACCAACACCTACTGTGTATACTGTCCAAATATGGGAGAATCATTTCATTTTAATAATCATGAATTATTGATCGGAATTCCCATAAGCTCAGCTCAATCAGTTGGTGATGACTAGTGATTGCATTTCACACCTAATCTCCAACTCAATTATTCGTGATTAAAATAATGCACATAAGTTGGCAAAGGTATTATTTATTAAGAATAATGTATCAATTCAATATTTATGGAAACTCTTACCTTAGTGACGTCTATTTTATTTTTTTAAAAACATTAAAGTGTAAATATCTAGATTTTAATACTACCTATCATTATAATATATAATATATATATATATATATATATATATATATGTGGTTGAAAATTGACAATTTACTTTTCTGTTTTAACTTTTTTAAAATCGGTGGGAAATTTTATTTTTAGAATCCCACATCGATCATAGGTGGTTTAGGGTGTAAATGTTAGTGAATATATATATATATATATATATATTTTTATTGTATTTGTCAACTTTTGGATTTGGAATTTGATATAAAGTTTTCAATTTTTGGATTTCGGGTATGTTCTTTCTTTTATTTATTTTCGTTTTGCACTAGATTATACTCTGTCATTTATTTATTTTCGAATTTATTTTGAGTTGCATTTGTTTATTTATTTAGTAGTTAGCATTTGTGTAGTGTTTCGTTTTGTTTAATTTTCCGTTGCGCATATAAGTGGTATCAGAGCCTAGGTTTCGAATTTCCTAAGGTAGTTACTAGTTATTAAATATTTAGATTATACAATTTTGGTAATCTGGTTGAATAGTTACGATTGGGGTAGACTCTGTCAAAAAGACTATTGCAGTCTAAGGAGACGATTTTAAGTGGGACCAGTGTGACCCCTCCAGCCTTTCCTGGGAGTTTTCCATTGGAATACTATTAAATAGTTTACCAAGTTATTAGGATATTTGGAAAGTAACTCTTTAGGTTATAGATCCGAATTGGCAGAATCTTCGTCTTCGTCCTCATCAAAGATGATATCTGTTTCTACTGTTAAGATTGATGTAGAAAAATTTGATGGTCGAAATAATTTTGGCTTATGGAAAAGCGAAGTATTGGATGGTCTGTATCAACAAGATTTGGATATAGTCTTAGAAGAAGAAAAACCACAAGATATTGATAAAAAAGATTGGGATATAATAAATGCGAAAACTTGTGGGGTGATCCGCTCTTGTCTTAGTAGGGAGCAAAAGTATCCATTTATGAAGAAAACCTCTGCCAATAGTTCATGGAAGGCTCTGGAAAACAAGTTCATGAAGAAAAGTAATGAAAGTCGGTTATATTTGTTGAAGCGACTTTATCGTCTACATTTGAAACCTGGTATGAGTATAAATGATCACATTGATAATTTCAACCATTTGCTAGCCGATTTGTTGAATTTGGATGAAACTTTTAAAGATGAACAGAAAGCTACGTTGTTGGTAGGTTCTCATCCTGATGAGTTAGATCACTTATGCATTACACTTATTCATGGAAAAGAAAAATTATTCTATAAAGAAGTGTGTGGAGCATTGATGAATTACGAAATTCGAAAATAAGATCAGAAAGAGAATAGAGATGAAACAGTAGAAGCTCTTACATCCTGAGGTAGAAGTCAAAGTCGAGGACGAGGGAAAAATGTAAGATCACCATCTCGAAAAAGACCTGACAAAGATGAATGTGCCTTTTGTCATGAAAAAGGGCATTGGAAGAAGGATTGTCCTAAATTGCAAAAGAAAGATAAGGGCAAAGGAAAAAATTCTTCTGATGCTAATGTTGTTGAACAAGATGATTATGTTTCGGTCGATTCATCAAATACTTCAAAAATTGATGAATGGATTTCAGATTCCGGTTGCACCTATCATATGTGTCCACATAAGGAATGGTTTTTCAATTTTGAAAAACAAGATGGTGGAGTTGTTTATATAGGTAATGATAACTCATGTAAAACTTGTGGGATGGGTTCAATTCGGCTTAAAAATTAAGATGGTTCAACCAGAGTGTTGACTAAAGTTCGATATGTACTAGATTTGAGAAGGAATCTTATCTGAATTGGAGCTTTGGAATCTAAAGACTATACAGTGTCTATAAAAGATAATGATCTCAAAGTTATTTCCGGTGCTTTAGTGGTGATGAAAGGTACAAGAAGAAATAATTTGTACTACTACAATGGTATTACAGTGATTGGATTAGCAATAACAATATCTGAAAAGATTGATGATCTTAATTTGGTCAAGTTATGGCATATGAGATTGGGACATGCTGGTAAAAAAGTCTTGAGTGGATTGGTGAATCGAGACTTGTTGAAAGGAGTTAAAACTTACAAGTAAGACTTTTGTGAACATTGCATTTTGGGAAAACAAACAAGAGTGAAGTTTGCAACTGGAACACACAATACAAAAGGAATTCTGGATTATGTTCACTATGATGTTTGGGGACCCACAAAGATACTTTCTTTTAGTGGCAAACATTATTTTGTTACTTTTGTTGAAGACTTTTCAAGGAAAGTGTGGGTTTATGCAATGAAAAACAAGAATGACGTGTTCGAAATATTTCTTAATTGGAAAAATATGGTTGAAACTCAAGTTGGGAGAAAAATCAAGTATCTCAAAACTGATAATGGAGGAGAATATATGAGTGATCCATTTAAAAATTTTTGTCAAGATGCAGGAATTATACGTCATTTTATTGTAAGAAATACTCCACAACAAAATGGGGTGGCTGAACGAATGAATCGAACATTGCTGGAGAAAGTTCGATGTATATTATCTAATGATGGATTAGGTAAGGAGTATTGGGTTGAGGCAGTTGTTTATGCTAGTCATCTTATTAATAGGTTGCCATCAATGGCTATTGATGGCAAGATTTCATTAGAAGTTTGGTCTGGAAAACCTATCACTGATTATGACTCTTTACACATTTTTGGTTGTATGGCATATTATAATGTTAAAGAATCTAAGTTGGATCCAGAGTTAAGAAATCCATTTTTGTGGGAATTTCTTCTGAAGTAAAGGGATATCATCTGAAATGTTGGGATTCAACAAAAGCTATTGTTAGTAGAGATGTTATCTTTGATGAGAAATCTATGTCAACAAAATCAAAGGAAAAATGTGAGGATGTTTCCAAGCAGGTGAAGTTTGAATCAATAATAAGTCTAGCTAGAATAGCTGATTTGAGTAACCTTCCAGAGATGGAATAACAAAAAGAGATTCCTACCAAAGAATCTCAACAACAACACGAGTCAATTGCATTAAGTAGGCCAAGACTTGAGATTCAAAAATCTGCTCGGTTTGTTAATATGGTGGCCTATGCACTTCCAATTCTATATGCAGAAATTCCTACCACATTTGTAGAAGCAGTCAATTGTTCTGAAAGTGTTAAATGGAAAAAAGCCATGGAGGAAGAGATGCAGTCTCTTCAAAAGAATGAAACTTGGGAGCTAGCTCAATTACCTAAGGAAAAGAAAGCAATTGGGTGCAAATGGGTATTTATGAGGAAAGAAGGGTTTCCTAATAGATATGATATCCGCTACATGGCAAGATTGGTAGCTAAAGGTTATGCTCAGAAGGAAGGTATTGATTATAATGAGGTATTTTCTCCCGTTGTGAAACATACTTCCATTAGAATTTTATTGGCCTTGGTAGCACATTTGAATCTGGAACTTTTCCGGTTGGATGTAAAAACTGCATTTTTACATGGTGACTTAGAAGAGGAAATCTATATGACTCAGCCAAATGGATTCAAGGTTGTTGGTATGGAAAATTGGATTTGTAAGTTGAAGAAATCACTTTATGGTTTAAAGCAATCTCCTAGACAATGGTATAAGCGATTTGATCGGTTTATGATGGGTCAAGGGTGCACAAGAAGCAACTTTGATGGTTGTGTGTATTTTCAAAAGTTACAAAATGGTGATCTCATCTATTTACTCTTGTATGTAGATGATATGTTAATAGCATCTAAGAACAAACTCGAGATTGATAAGTTTAAATTTAAGTTGAATTCTGAGTTTGAGATGAAAGATCTTGGAGAAGTTAAGAAGATCCTTGGTATGGAAATAAGTAGAGATAGAAGAAATGGGAAGGTTTGTCTCTCACAAACGGAGTATTTGAAGAATGTATTACAAAGTTTTGGTATAACTAAAGGATTAAAACCTTTAAGTACACCATTGGCTCCCCATTTCAAGTTGTGTTCAAAATTATCTCCAAACTCTGATAAGGAATGAAAATACATGTCTAATGTTCCATACTCAAATGCAGTTGGTTGCTTAATGTATGCTATGGTGTGTACAAGACCCGATATTTCATAAGCAGTTGGTTTGGTGAGTAGGTATATGCATGATCCTGGTAAAGGACATTGGCAAGCTGTGAAATGGATTTTACGATGTCTTTTAAAGACCGTAGATGTTGGTTTGGTCTTTCAAAATAGATCACTTGGTCAGTTTGTAACTAGATATGTAGATTCTGATAATGCTGGTGATTTGGATAAACGTCGATCAACTACTGGATATGTATTTACTTTTAAGGTCCAGTATGTTGGAAGTCTACTTTATAGTCAACAGTTGCTTTGTCTACAACAGAGGCGAAGTATATGGCTATGATAGAAGCTATAAAGGAAGCAATTTGGTTTCATGGTTTACTAGAAGAATTGAAAATAGTACAGAAGAATATCACTATCTATTCAGATAGTCAGAGTGCCATTCATTTAACAAAGAATCCAGTATTTTATATTCGCACCAAGCATATTGATGTTTGATATCACTTTGTGCGAGAAATTTTCAATGAAGGAAGAATCCTATTGAAGAAAGTTGGGACTGCTGAGAATCCTGCAGATATGTTGACCAAGGTAGTGACAATAATCAAGTTCAGTCATTGCTTAAACATGATCAACATTTTGAAGGTTTAAAGATATGGAAATGGTTAAATTGTCAAGGTGGAGATTTGTTGAAACCTGACAATTTACTTTTCTCTTTTGACTTTTCTAAAGTTGGTGGGAAATTTTTTTTTTAGAATCCAACATCGAACATATGTGGTTTAGGGTGCAAATGTTAGTGTCTATATATATGTTGCCTTGTAATTGTATTTGTTAACTTTTGGATTTGGAATTTGATATAAAGCTTTCAGACTTTTGGTTTCGGGTGTGTTCTTTCTTTTATTTATTTTCACTTTGCATTAGATTATATTATGTCATTATTTATTTTAGGATTTTTTTGAGTTGCATTTGTTTATTTATTTAGTAGCTAGCATTTGTGTTATGTTTCGTTTTGTTTAATTTTCCGCTGGACACAACACATATGTAATTATTTATATTTTATTGCAAGATTTAATGGTTATATTTTATATATTATTTTTATATTAATATTTATATGATTCAATCTGTGAAAAATTGTTTATTTACAACCAACCTTTTTAAAAATATTTTTTATTCATTTTTATTTTTAAAAATATTATAATTTTTATTATTTCAAAATAGTATCTCCAATCAAATTGAATTAATTTCTATTTTATTTATAATATGAGGTGAAAATAAGAGGGAAAAAAACTAGATATAAACATTTCAATTAAGTTGGCAATCCAAATTTAGACCTCTAAATTTATTAATGGGTTCTTTGCATAAATAAACCTTATATTAAAAGCTTTAAATTTTTTGTCCTACATTAATTTTGTTTTTCAAAAATAAACAATTCACAAAAGTTTTTACATCCAATACACCATATTGACAATAATACTCTCATATTAAAAAATAAATTAAAATAATTTTATTAACCCTTAATAAGTGTGTAAAGTCTTATATGCCCTCATATTTAAACATTTGAATTCAATTCAAATATTTACAAAATGACCCCGTGAAATTAAATAAAAATCCCTATCAAAATAAACAATTAAAAATCAAATTATTCCAAAAATTGAAAGAGCCCTAATTTTTTTTTCATGAAACTCAAAAACCTATCAACCGTGAATTCCTTTCACCAAATTGAATGAATTCCAATCATAATTGCAGAATTCTTCCAGCAAGTAACTTAAATATTCTTCTTTAATTGCCATTAAAAGGTATATTTCGTAAGTTATTAGGGGTTTTAACATGGTATAGATTGTATTGTGTTGGTAGACACATTCAATTATACAATATATGCATGATTTTTATTAGTTTAGGATCCCTATGTATTCATTAGTTGTTATTTGGAATCAATTTTTAATGTATGGGTTTGATTTCTCGAATTTCGATTAGAGATTTTTTTCTTTTTTTTTCGAGCTGCTTCCCGGTCCCGACACCTAGAAGCTGTATAAAAACTGTTCTCTTTCCCGGTCATAAGACCGGAAAGCAGCCATGATGTTTACTGGGTTGCCTACCGGGAAGCAGAAGAGGTTTTATACTGCTTCCCGGTATACAGACCTGGAAACCACTGGGCAGTCTTTTGCTTTCCAACTGCCATACCGGGAAGCAAAGGTATATTTTGCTTGTTTTCCGGTTACAAAACCGGGAAGCAGAATGTTTTTCGAGCTTCCCGGTTTTGTGACCGGGAAGCAAACCCTAGTTTTTACCATTTCCCCGTGTCCTTGACCGGGAAACAAGATTTAATTTTTGGTGCAATTTTATCTTTTATCGAATATACGTAACGTTTATTTCATTTATCCTGGTATGACAATGAAAAAGGCCCTTGTGAAGTTCAAGGCGGAATGGGTTGATGGTGAATATAAGGGTGGTGAAATATTCATTTTGCTGCTTCATACGAATATTTCTTATTCCCAATTAGTAGATAAACTATATGCAAAACTTAAGATAGTATCTACTTTGGATTTGACCATACATGCGATGTCAATAGATTCTACGAGACTGCGGTATCAAGTTACAGACGATGAAGTTTTTAATTTTGTGAAGGAGGATCATGGAGATCACATATGTTTATTTGTTGATACTATCGTGAAAGGCAAGGAACATAATGTTGAAGTCAGTGGAAGCACTGATCACATAGATGATGGCACACATAATATGGACATTGTCATTCCTACAACGGAAAATCATCACACTTTTTTTTATGTTAATGAACTCGCTGCAAATGATGTGTTTGAAGAGTTGGAAAATATTGGGGGTGGTGCAAATGGAGGGCAGAACGAACCAATGCAAGATGATGATTCATGATTTTGAAGAGTGTCCAGATGTTAGCTCGCAAAGTGATGAAGAAGAACTAGGTAGAGTCACCATGCCGACGATCCAACTTGGGTATTGCCTGGTGCTAGTTGTTATTCATTCATACAAGATGTCATATATGCTCTTTCTGCACCAGTTTGGAGAAATCCACTTGAAAAAGGTGAGAGATTTAAAAAGAAAAAAGAAATGAAGATTGCAGTTGGGAAGTATGCTCTGGAGAATAAGTTCACGAGCAAAATTATCCGGTCTAACAAAATTCGCTTTGAAGTGGCATGCTCAGACGAAACATGCTCTTTTGCATTTCGTGCCAGGCGAGGGTCAGGTTCTTCAATGTGGCACGTTACAGAGTTTGACTCAAAACATTCATGTGTACCAGATATACACTTCATACTATCGCCCTGTAAAGTTTGATCTACTTAGTAATTTATACTCAACATGGGTCACCGTGGCCGACTAACGTGCTAAACATGTGCAAAATGAGGTAGAGGATCGTTATCAAGTCAAGATTGAGTACAGCCAGGCATGGAGAGCCATTCAACATGCTTTAAGGTTTGCTTATGGTGATGGGATCGAGTCTTATCAAATCCTTCCTGCTTACTTCAAACAACTAAGAGCTTCTAACTCGGGCACCATTACTTTGATACATACTAGACCTGACAACACTTTCTTGTACTCATTCTTCGCTCTCAGTTAATCGATCTGTGGATTCCTATCACATGTTCGTCCTGTAGTTGCCGTTGATACAACACATACTAAAGGAGAGTATAAAGGAATAATTATTACTGCACTTGCCCAGGACGGTAATGGTGGTATATATCCTATCGCTTTTGGGTTTGCAGATGTTGAGGATAATGCTTGATGGTGTTGGTTCTTCACAAAGTTGAAAAAGCAATTGGAAACCCCGGTAATTTAGTCATTGTTTTTTATAGACATAAAGTATATTTACTGCCACAAGACGAGTTTATCCAGATGTCCCGCATGTTATATGTTACTACCATTTGGAAAATAACATAAAGTCATTTGGAGGTAAGCGTGGAAACGCAGGATGTCTACTCGAGGCTGCTTGTTATGCTCATACGATTGAAGAATGTGATTTGCTATTAGATGATATACGTGTTGTCAGTCTAAGAATGCATGCAGAGTTAATAAAGATTAGTAAGAAAAGGTGGATGCGGTCCTATTGTGAGGAAAGGAGGTATGCTATGTTGACTTCGAATATTGCAGAATTGACGAATGCAGCCATGAAGAAAGCTCGACGGTTACCCATAACAGTTGCAAATGAGTTTCTAAAGGCATTGGTGCAACGTTGGTTTTGTGATAGGCGTGAAGCGGCACAAAAGTTGGCTACATCAGTAATGCCCGGGGCTGTATTACATATCAATGAACTTGAAAAAGATGTCATTAGTAGCACTGCAGTTCCAGTTCTTGAAGGTAGACGCTACTAAGTGACATATGGGGAAGACGTGCACGTGTTTGATTTTGAATCAAATGAATGTACTTGCCAGGCTTGGTAACTTGATTGTCTTCCTTGCTTACATGTTATTGCTGCAGCTAGGTATTTTACTATGCCTTTTTTTTTTTTATTTCTTAGATTCATAAAATATCTCCTATATTTGATTTTTCAAAACTTGATATAGGTTGATGAGGGTTCACCCACATACATTATGCCATGAGTATTACACAAAAGAATGGTGGAGAGAATCATATGAACATTCAATCAATCCCGTTTCTCACAAAAGAATATGGTTGTCGTATAGGAGATTGGTCTTACCGCCTATAGAGAAGCGACAGCCGGGCCGTCCAAAGAATAAAAGGATTCCCTCAAGAGGAGAATACGCTATAAGTAAAATATGTGGGAGATGTGGTGAAAAAGGTCACACAAGACTCACGTGTAAGAATTCTATTAGGCGTAAAAGTGACAATAATGCCATGACTACATCGGGTGTAGACGTTACTATAGATGCTGTAGTTGCAGGAAGTGCTACACCAGCTAAGAGGCGGCGTGGACCAGAACATTGTGGATTTTATAAGGAATAAGGTCATACCATTCGTAAGTGTCCTAATAAAGTTATGCAAGAGCACGTATCAAATGACACCGGGATTAGCCCAGACATAACACAAGGAGAGGGTCACAGAGATGACTCTTCGTCCGATGAAGTATCCTCAGATTTTGAAGCGTTATCCAATGCTTCAGAATAATTCTAGTGACATACATTTATTAGTTGATTTATTTTGTTTGTTGAATCTCATTTATGCTTAAATTAAAAGGAGTATTGTATTTTGGAAGAACAAAATAGTGTTGTAAATATGCTTAAAAATAGAGTAGTCTTTTATAGGTTATGGGTTTTCTGAAATTAAAGAAGATTGATATGGCTTCTCGGTTCTGTACATCGAGAAGCATACTATTTTTTTTCCTGTTTCCCGGTCCTAGGACTAGGAAGCATACTATTTTGCTTCCAGGATCTAAGCCCGGGAAACAGGCAAAAAAATAGTATGCTTCCCGGTTTACGGAACCAGGAAGCCATACCGATCTTCTTACAAGTCATAAATGAATTTCAATATCATCAAATGATTGCAATATCACTAAGTACTTATATTATGATTTTTCGAAATAGATTTGCAATTTTTAAGTGGAAGGAAACATGCTTTCAGGTCTTGCAAACCTGGAAGTAGTGGGCATTTTGCCTATTTCCAGGTCCTCATAACCTGGAAGCTATGTCACGTAGCTTCCAGGTCATGAGGACTGGGAAACAGGCCAAAATGCCACCTGCTTCCAGGTTTTCAAGACCAGGAAGTTTGTTTTCTATTCTCTTTTTTAAACCATTATTATTGTATCAGATGGGGATGGTGTTGTGGGATCTAATAGTTATTGTGGGAATCATTTTCAACTCCGTTTGAACGATTGAACCACACACTTCATGTGTTTGTATTGAAAATGTGCACTGATCGAGGGACGGGGGGTCGTTTCCCAACGGTCTCACACAACTTACTTATGGAAACTAGATGATTGCAGCGTCATTAAGTACCTATTTGATGATTTTTGAAAATGAATTCGCATTTTTTAAATGGACTAAAACATGATTGCAGGTCATCAAGACCTGGAAGCAAAAGGCATTTTTGCCTGTTTCCTAGTCCTCATGACCTAGAAGCTAGCTGAAGTTGCTTCCAGGTCATTTGAACCTGGAAACAGGAAAAAATGCCTCTTACTTCCAGGTCTTGAAGACCTGGAAGCATGGTTTTTGTTTTTTATTTGCAACTTCTAATATTGTATCAGCTAGAGAGTATGTAGTGGGATCTAATAATTATTGTGGGACTCTTTTTTAACTCTGTTTGAACGGTTGAACCACCAGCTCTCTGTGTTTTTATTGAAAATGTGCACTGATCGAGGGTCGGGGGGTCGATTCAGACTTGTTAAAACAATCCATTAATCATTATTACAACATTATGGACAACATTAGATAATATTTTCATCGCATATTGAAAATCGAAACACATTATGTTTCCAACTCTTACATAGGAGTATATATACTAACATAAGTAGCTAACACATTCCCAACGGTCTCACTCAACTTACTTATGGAAACTAAATGATTGTAGTGTCAATAAGTACCTATTTGATGATTTTTGAAAATGAATTCGCATTTTTTAAGTGGACAAAAACATGCTTAAGTAGCAAGAGGCAATTTTGCCTATTTCCAAGTCCTCATGACCTGGAAGCTAGCTGAAGTTGCTTCCAGGTCATTAGGACCTGGAAACAGACAAAAATGCCTCTTGCTTCCAGGTCTTCATGACCTTGAACCATGTTTTTTTTGTTTGTTGTGAGCCTGTCCATACATGAATAATAACTTTTACTTTTGTGCTTATGACATGAACGATTTATGCATATAAAACACACAATTAAACATAAAAGTATAGTAAATGGCAACTAAATTATTTATAAACACTAATGAAAATTTTTATATAAATGTAACAATAGTATAGTGTACATGTCATTTAACCACCGTAGATGGCAATTCCGAACCTCCATTAACCTCCATAGAATTTGTGTAAATAGCATATGCAATTTTCCTCCTCATTCTTATTGCTTCATTAACTGTTTTCCCAAACATCCATGCGGTTTGCATTATCCAAATATCTTGAAGGTAGATGCACACATAAGCACCACAGGAAGTCCTGAACAATAAGTAATGAAAGTTTGTGAATTCGACGTTTTTCACATTATTTCTTTCATACATGGTACTTATAATAGAATAAACTTACCCGTCAGGCTGAATCGGCACACCTAAAGATTCTCCAGGAACCAATACCTTCCATTCACCTTCAGGCGAACAAATTGTTACTTTAGAGCTTAATTTGTTTAGCATTCTATCAAGAAAAGTAACAAAAGACCTCAAGTATCGCATAATGGTATTGGCCTTAGGAGCGAGAGAGTTAAAAACCAGGATTTCTTTATGCTTAATCGATACTAAGAGCATAATCCAATGGTTTCCATTAACACGACTAGGGAACACTAACTGCATATGAAATGAAAATGGTCATTTAGTATTCATATATCAAACTTTAGAAAAATGTGCTAAAATTTATAGAGAGGAACTTACATGATCAACCTGACTCCATGCAACATTCATCTTGCTCTTATCTACCCCTCTGGCAATATCCATGAAAAATGGTCTTATATCCTCTTCATCGTTGTTGTTTTGCTCACCTATCATATACGTTTGAAGTTAATAACATATAACATTTATTATTGTAAACACTAAAATGATGCCTTAATTATAAGAAGATAGCAAAATAATAGGACTTACAAATAAATTAGAGCTCATTACTGTGATATCATCCCTTTTCTCGGATACATGTTCATACATGTAATTGATATCCAGAGTACTAAACCATTTATCTGGATCTACAATTCTTGCAAGCATATCGAGCCAAACGAGTCCCCCATCGTGTAACATCTCTCCTGAAAAAAACTCAGCACATTAGTATCAATTAAAAAATAAATCACACTAAATATGCTTTCAGGTCATTAGGAACTGGAAGCAGTTGAATTTTTAAACCGCTTCTAGGTTCTGGTGACCTGGAAGCACCTGTTTCATACAAGTGCTTCCAGGTCACTAGAACCTGGAAACAGTTGAAAAATTCATCCGCTTCCAGGTTATGGTGACCTGGAAGCACCTGTTTCATATAGTTGGTGCTTCCAGGTCACTAGAACCTGGAAGCGGATGAAATTTTCAACTGTTTTCAGGTTCTGGTGACCTGGAATCACCTGTATGAAACAGATGCTTCCAGGTTACCAGAACTTGGAAAAAGTTGAAAATTTCAACTGCTTCCAGGTCACCAGAACCTGTTACATAATTAATTTCTACACTAAATAAAATAAATTAATTGTAAAACTAATTGTGGTATCTTTACTCCAGGAATCAAGCAGCCAATTACCCAAACAATAACTAAATCAAAATCAAACAAATGAATGCAAATACTTACAGTCTCTTTGATTCAGGTGCGATGAAACTCTCAAAACCATCTAGAGCCTGAAGGAATGTAGCTTTGCCACGGAAAGGCTCCATTGGAGTGATCTCTAAAACAACACGGTGGTCATTTGGCAATGTAAGCGCCTTCGTTGGAGCTGGCTTCATAGCCTTTTTTGACTTCTTCAACTTCTTTCTTTTTTCGATAATGAGATCATCTGGAGTAGATCCATCATCATCAATGTATATTTGAACATTCTCACGTGCTCTCTTTCCCCTTCTCTGAAACATGCCACAAATGCAAAAAGCAAGACTTAAAGTTGGTGTTAAACAACTAACAGACCAGCATTGAGGGTGAAAACTTACCAATCCAAGAGGTTTTACTGCAACAATGTGAGTGATTGACTCATTTCCAACCTCATCGCCCAATGAATGATTAACCACATTTTCATTAGAAATTTCTTGTTCTACAGGTGTTGAGGCAGTTATGAATTTAACTAGAGCATCCAATCTTGTTGTATCATCTTTTCCTCCTTCCTGCCCCTATTCTTCATCATCATTTTGTTTCTCATGTGCTTCATTCTCTTTTTTTTCCTTTTTAGCATCATCTACTTCTGAATCTTCTCCTCCTCTTCTCTCTTCTTTTCCTCATTCTTATCCTTTTCTTCCTCTTGTTTCTTCTTCACCTCTTCTTCATCTTCCTTCTTTTCCTCTTTTTTATTTTCTATCTCTTCATGTTCTTTATCATCTGTAACTTCTTTCTTTTTCTCTCTCTTTACCTCTTCTTTCTTCTCCTCAATCTTTGTAGCTATTTCACCCCTTCTTTCTCATTGTCAACAGAATTTATTCCTCCATTTTCAACATCAAGGTTATTTTGAATTGGTTCCCACTGACTGATGATGAAACTATGCCCTTGTCCCTCTTCTTCATCATCTTCTGACTCTTCCTCATTTTCTCCATTTTCTCTATCATCTTCTGACTCTTCAGCATATTTACCATATTCAACTTCAGCATTTCTACCATCTTCATCTTCATCTTCATCATCTTCTTTATCATCATCATCTTTATTTTCATCTAAACCAATGTTTTCTTCTTCATTTGAAATTGGCTCATTTCTCATCTTTTTTCTTATCTCCCTATTGTCATCTTCACTATCGCTTTCATCTTCAGCTACAAAAGAGTCAAATGAGAAATTAGAGAGGTTATAAATTTTAAAACAAAAACAAGATTCCAACTGAAATTCATCATCATTAGATTCATATCAGGTGTTTCCAGGTTACCATAACCTGGAAGCAGTTGAAATTTTAAATAGTTTCCAGGTTATGATGACCTGGAAGCACTAATATGAATCAGGTGCTTCCAGGTCAACAACACATGGAAACAGTTTAAATGTTCAACTGTTTCCAGATTATGGTGACCTGGAACAACCTGATAATGAATTTGTTGCTTCCAGGTCATCATAACCTAGACACAGTTGAAATTTTAAATTGTTTCCAGGTTGGTGAGACCTTGAAGTACCTTATCACGTGCTTCCAGGTCTCGTAACCTGGAAACAGTGTAAAATTTTAACTGTTTCCATGTTATGTTGACCTCGAAACACCTAAATATTAGGTGCTTCCAGGTCACCGCAAACCTTGAAACAGTTTTAAATGTCAACTACTTCTAGGTTTTAGGGACCTGGAAACACTTGATAATGAATCAGCTGCTTCCAGGTCACCATAATCTAGAAACAGTTGAAATTTTAAACTGTTTCCAGATAGTGGTGACCTGGAAGCATCAGATTTATATCAGGTGCTTCCAGGTGACCAGCACCTGGAAGCAGAAGCAAAATTCAACTGCTTCCAGGTTCTGGTGACCTGGAAGCATCTGTTACATAGTCATGAAAAGCATAATATAGATCCTAACTTTACAAAATCATAATATGCTTATTAATAATTTGTTTCAGTATATTACTTTCTTTAGTGGAAAGGGCTTTCTTAACCAAGAGCTCTAACCGTCCGATCCTATGGCTACTGTCCTCTACTTTGTCGAGAATTTTATTCAACAAGTTAATGACCTCTCCATTGTCCTTTACTCCCACATTAGGTTTACGACCAACATTGGATGCTTGTTCTCGCTCAACATCCTACATTGAACACCAAAGAATCCTTTTTTATACAATAAACTAAATCCTATATCATAATTAACAATAGAACAATTAAAAAATACTAACCATATCTTCTGTATTCAAACGTTTTGGAAATTGATAATCATAAATTTCTTTATCTTCCACTCCTAATGTTGCGTGGTCAACATCTGCAGCTCCTAACTTAGTTTCAACTGACAAAATATAAAATGAACTTTTCTTCTCCTCAAGCGTTAATTCAAGTTTTCCCTTTCCAAGATCAATTTCCTACAATATAAGAAACTTAAACATATATTAAATATCCAAAATACCTTACACTATTTTATACACCAAGAATATTACTCACATTTTTCAAGAAGTGATCAGAATCTTTACTCGAATAATCCTTTATTCTCCACTTGAAACATCTAGGAATCTTTGGAGCCTTTTTGACCACTTGAGCTTTCAAGAAGTCCTTCAAATTTGGAGAAATCTCCAACAGCCACCACTACAGAATAATAACAAATCAATATGTACTGTATTATACCAAATATACTTGTACAATAAATTTACTTACCGCTATTGCCAAGGACAACCATAGAAGTTAAATGTCTTCACGCCTTGTCCCTTGCCTAGTAGGCAATTCCTAAGCCCGTGAATTGTATGCGGATATGAGAATGTCCCCTATGGAAAGCGGTAGAACCGTTCCAAATCCTCCACCATATGCCACAATAGCTTCTTCATTGGCCTTTTCCCTTCTTGACCTATCAAGAACTTCTCAACGAAGATCGCATAATATATCTTCAATTATATCGAGATTAATTTGATTATGAGGTTTAGGTGCTACTCCTATTGTCATCCTTACTAGATAGTTGGACGGCAATAGTTACAGCAATAAGCAATTCATCAAGAACAAATATTCTCAGTTTTAAAGGTATTTGAGATTTGATTCTCAGTGAAGATACACGCAAACGTAATGTTGCAGAGTCATCTGGATCAGGTTTTGCATTATATACTGAAAGCAGAGGATTTTTGGAAGCTGTAAAGTGGCTTTTCTATTACTTGAAAGGCACTGCAGATAGAGGATTTTGTTTCAGACGAACAAATACTATCATGGAAGGCTTTACTGATGCAGATTTAGGAGGCGACTTGGATGAGAGAAAAAGTACTACAAGGTATATTTTTACTCTAGGTGGTACAACTGTTAGTTGGATGTCTCGACTTCAAAAAAGTGTTGCGCTCTCCACTATAGAAGCTGAGTACATGGCTATTTTCTGAAGCTAGCAAGGAGATGATTTGGTTGAAAAACTTCATGGCTGAATTAGGTAAGGAGCAGATTCAAAGTGTACTCTGCAGTGATAGTCAGAGTGCAATCAATCTTGCAAAGAATCCAGTGTTTCATGCCAAGACGAAGCATATTCAACTAAGATATCATTTTATTCGCAAGCTGATTGTTGATGAAGTGTTAACCTTGGTAAATATAGCAGGTGATGACAACCCCGCAGATATGCTTACTAAGGTGGTTACCAAAGAGAAGCTGAAGCATTGCATAGCTTCAGCTGGCCTTCAGAGCTAATCGCAGAGAAGGCTATTGCACTAGTAAAGGAAAAGAAAGGTTTACTAGATTTATAAGAGTGAGAAAAATAGTGATGTCAGCCTCCTAGTGAGAGATTGTTAAGTGTGGAGTCTGTCTTTTATTATTTTATTTTTCTCTTTTATATTAGGCTCTGATTGTGTCGGGCCAGTTAGAATATAAATAGATTCCTTGTAGTTGTAAACCTATGTAGTCAGAAAAGAGAGTAGAAACCCTAATACTAGTGCGACGTGGAGTAGGCAGTTTTAGCCAAACCACAGAAAAATCCGCGTGTTCTTTACTCATAAGAATTTTAGCTTTTTATCTTGTCTACATTATTTCCTTACACCCCGTTTTGGTGCTGATTTTTATTTTTATTGGATCCACTATATGGAGGGGCGGGTTTAAACCCATCCCGAACATGTTTGTATGGTCGAAAACCCATAGGTGATTATTAGTATATCTTTATTATACTCTGTCACCGCCCATTATGTAACTCGTGGTACTCAAACCAATATTGTATAGGAAGGAATTATTATCACGGGTGCAAATATGAAGACCCTACATGTTTTATATATCCCACAATTGACTTGCAACTTACTGTCATTTCTCAATTGATTAAAGAATTGACATGCATTGTTAAGTTATTTAATAAGTTACGTGTGTTATATGACTGCACTTCGAGGATGGTGATAGAAGCATGAGAAGAGAGAAATGGGGACTATTGGATGCGTTTTATATTTCGACGGGTAGGGTATTTCATGCTGCTACAACCGATGCCTCCACTTTCTTGAGCATTTATCCAGTTAGATGGTATCTCTTCTTCCTATTGTTGGTAGTTGTGGTTCTCATAATAATTTAGATAGAGCATGTGATATTTGTTTCCAAGCAAAACAAACATGTGCATCTTTTCCCATTAAATCTTATAAAGCAACTCAGTTATTTGAATTAGTTCAATTTGATGTTTGGGGATCTTACAGCACTATATCTTCTATTGAGCACCATACTTTCTAATTATTGTTGGTGACATCTCTCGTGGATTATATGTTTATTTAATGGCTTTTAAAGTAGAGGTTGGAAAATTTTTTGAAGTTTTGGGTTTATTTAGTGGCTACTAAAGTAGAGGTTGAAAAATTTTATTTAATGACTTCTCTAATGTTCGGTGATCTTATAGCCATTATGTCTTCTTGTAAAGTATGTCTAGGACTTAATTCAATAAGAAGGTACAGCGTTTGCGTAGTGATAATGGGATGAAATTTATAGTTTTAAAGATTTATTTTTCTAAATTAAGAATTTTATTTGAAATATCTTATATGGGGACTCCTCAACATAATGGATGGGTCCAACGTGCTTTTTCTTCCCAACTAATTCATCATTGGATTTTTGGGAGAATATATAATCACTACTGCATATCTTATTAATTGCACTCTTATTATACATTGTGGCGAAAATAATTATGAGTTTATTTTTCCCCACTCGCCATCTTATAATCATCTTAAGATTTTTGGTTGTCTATGTTTTGCTTCAAAAGTTCCTTGTGATCAGAACAAATTTCATTCTCATTGCCGAATATACATTTTTGTTGGGTACCCTCATTGCCGGAAAGGACGGAGATTGTCTCCTAACACCCTTAATAATTTAGTGGAGAAGATGAATAGAACAATAACTAAAAGGATGAAATGTTTAATATCTCATTCTCAACTGCCAATGTCATTTTGAGGTGAAGCATTGGGTACTACGGTACATGTTGTAAACTTCACGCCTATTATTCCATTAAAGTTTAATGTACCTAAGAAACTTTGGATAGGTAAAGATATAACTTATGACCACTTACAAGTCTTTGCATGTAAGGCTTTTGTGCGTGTTCCTAAATATGAAAAGTCTAAACTTGATATGAAAACTTAACAATACTTTTTTGTTGGTTATAGTCAAGATGAGTTCGGATAGAGATTTTATGATCTAGATATAAGGAAACTAGTGAGAAGTAAATATGAAGTGTTCATGAAAGAAGAAATCATTCATGAATTTGAGAAGTTTGAAGTCTTAAAATAAAATAGGAATGAGAGTTTAGTTGATTTAACTTCTAATATTTCCACGGAACAACCTATGCAAGTTGAAGATTTGGAGACTGTACCTAAGACAAGAGATTCTTCATATTCAAATGAAGATGCCGAATCGAGTGAACAATTATCATTCCTAAAGATCTTTATGATGTTTAACCTGGGAGATCTACTAAAGATCGACGTTGCTTTACTTGACATTCTCCCTGTGATAATATGTTGTTAACTGATGGGAAAGAACCCGAGTATTATGCTGAAATTATGGATGAGAAGCATAAAAAGGAGTGGCTCAATCCAATGAGGATGAGATGATGTTCTTATATCAAAATCATATATATGACTGAATGAAGTTATGTGAAACCTTCGAAGAATAAAATGGGTTTACAAATTGAAGCATGATGAGTTTACTAAATAACCCATGTACAAAGCTAGGCTAATTGTAAAGGGTTTCAACTAGAGAAGGAGTATAGATTTTGGTGAAATTTTCTCACCAGTTATTAAAATGTCATCTATTCGGATTGTATTCGGCTTACCGCTACTTTTAATCTAAAGACGACTCATTACCACCCGTGATATATACCGATATAAGTACACATATATATAATGAAGACAAAATAGTAATTATCCCACTAATATAACAGAACTATCAGATGCGAATTTTTTTTAAAAAAAATAACCATAACTTAACTAAATAAAAATGTCTAAATAAATATTAGATAAGCAAAATAGGCACATAATTGATCGTAAAACAACTTTAAAATATTAAAATAATATAAATTGCAATAATAGAAGTTTTAGAATTTCTAATTCTAATTGTTTTTCTTTATTGTGCAGGAATTAAAATAAAAAAGAGAAAAAAAAAATAAAAACAAAAAAAAACAATCAGAAGTTCAAAAACACGTGAACTGTCACTTTGAACCCTAGAAGCAGTAGAATCCAGAACCTTACTGCTTTTGATCTTAAAAAGTCGCGGCACATAACCATATCGGATAGCAATTCCGACTCAGAACCAGAAAAAGAATTTGAACCTGTCATCCATAATGAGCTGGAAGTTGAAACGACTGTTTCTGCACCAAAAAGGCCGCCTAAGCTTCCGCTGTGCCCGCGGGCAAAAAATATGAAACGTACAGGAGACATTCCGAAACCGGTTACACAGGAATCAACTGATTCACCATGCCCACCGCACCGTACACCGACAAAATCATTGAAGAAGAAACCAACCCAGAAGCCGATCTATCCTATTCCTGATCTTACTTTGAAGTTTCAACGTCCGAATGATCAATACAGATTTGGACGAATCAAAGGTAAGAAACTCTGTCCCATGAAATCTTTACATTTTCCGTCCATGGAAAGATTAGGAATTTTAGAATCTGTTAGGCAAGCTTTAGGTTGCATTGGTTGGTCAAGTCTGTTTGGTTAGAATGGATGCTTCTGTTAATGTTTTTGCACCTAATGTGGTTAGATTTAGGTTTTTGGGTAAACCATATTCCATGTCTCTGACAGATTTTAATGTTGCCTTAGTATTATTAAGTACTGATGATAGTAAGTCTGATGAGTATAAGAATTCTTACTGTGATTTCAATCTTGAGTTTAATGTTAATACTGCTTTTAGAACTTTGACCGGAAGGGATGATTTGATTTTTCCTAGTATGTCACGGTCCAATTATATTGTTGATGGGCATCTACGGTATATTCATAGGTTCTTGTCTAGTTCTATATCTGTTCGGGTTGATGATCAGGTTCTGTCTCAAAAGCAGAGTTGTTTTTCTTATGGTGCATGAAAACTAAAAAAAGGGTCAATTTGGGATATTGGTTGGGCATTAAATTTAATTCTGTGTTGGCAACTAAGAGGGCTAGACATTTGATTTTAGGTCCATTCATTATCATCATTGCTGCTAATTCGAATGTACTTTGTCCTTCTAAGCTTACCATTAGGCTTCACCTAGATGATTTAGATATTGATTCTTTATCTCAAATGCAATTGGTTGAAAAATCTGGGAAATGAAGTGTGTGTTTATTGTCTGCTGATGAACTTCGTTCGAAAGAGGAGGTTGTGCCTACAACTTCAGATCCAAACCTAACAAAGGAGGTGAAGAATTTGGAGCAAAAAATTATAAGATGATGTGAGCCCAGAATGCTCTCTGCGCCTACTACAACATTCAGTGGGAAGGTTTGGTTTCGTTTGATTTTTTTTTCTCTTCCTAGTTGAGCCTAATTTTAGGTTCATGCATTTTTTTGTATCGTTTTTATGGGTGGAATGGGGGGTGTTTGTTAGAGCTAGTAAAACGGATTTCAGGTTGTGTTAACTTTGATTCGAACACGAACCTATTAAATTTGACACAATACAAACACGAGAAGATTGTTAAACGGATGGTGAACTTTCAACATAAATACAATACAATTAGAAATGAATTAACACGAACACGACACGATAATACGATTAATAAAGGGTATTTTTATTTTTCCATCCGTTTTATAAAGATAATTCAAAAATCCCCCAGTTTTAAAAATAATTCGAGACAGCACCCATTTTCATGTGAAAAGCGGTTTTGGATAAAAGTTTTATGGTTTTACTCTATTTCTAACTTGTTTTTATTATTGTATTAAATATTTATTTTTATACCATTATTATTAACCAAATATCAAATTACATTATTTTTAATAAAAATAAAATTATTTTAATTTTAAATTAAATAATACATTTTAATTTATTATCTTTAACAAAAAAAATTAAAAATAAATATTAATTTGTTTCATTTTATTTTTAAATTAAATGATATATGAAATAAATTCATATTTTTTTAATTTTAATTAAAAATAAAAAAAATTAAATGTATTATTTAATGAAAAAATTAAAAGAAAAATATTACGTTAAAATTATATTTATTTTACATTTGTATTAAAAATATAATTTTATTTTTTTTTTTACTTATTTCATTAAATAATACATTTTGATTTTGTTATTTTTAATTAAAAATTTAAAATAAATATAAAATTATTTCATATATTATTTAAGTTAAAAATAAAATAAAACAAATTTATATTTATTTTGATTTTTTATTAAAGATAATAAATTAAAATGTATTATTTAATTTAAAATAAAAATATTTTTTATTTTAATTTTTATTAAAAATAGTCTTATTTAATGTTTGGTTAATAATGATGGTATAAAAGTAAGTATTTAATGCAATTAATAAAAACAAGGTACAAATAGGGTAAAACCACAAAACCTTTACCTGAAACCACTTTTCACGTGAAAATAAGGTTGTTTCGAATTATTTTTCAGAGTAGAGAATATCTAAATTACTTTTTAAAAACGGGTGGAAAAATAGAAATACCCATTAATAAATGGATTATTGTCCAATATAACATGCTAATGTTACGTTAATCCGATTGTTAAACACGTTGACACGAATTTATATAGATGGAGAGTGTTGAAGGAAAAAATTAAAACATCTTGTTTGATCTCAGTTTCCAACTTGTTAATATGGATTTCTACATATCTCAATGGAGATGGAAGGAAATTGGGCAGCTAAGAGGATTTCCAATGCTAATGTGAATTGGAGTATACATGGTGGCAGAGGGTATAAACACTATGTAGCATGTAAATTTAACGAAGACAAAAGAGTTTTTAATTGGTTTTGCAGTGGTTATTTTTCCTTAGATGAAAACTGGTTAAATGTTTTAATTTGATTGGATAAAATATAATTAATATTAAAGAACGCTGAGTTGGCTGTGGAGGGAGACCTCTACAAATAGAAGTTTCAGTTGACAATATTTGTTTCATGTAACCTTCACATTTATTATCCACACTACCATTGCAGATAAAAATTTATCTACACCTTCTAAAAATTTGACGAAGTTATGTAAATCAGAAAATTGACAGCCCATTGGAGATGCTCTAATGGTTTGACGTTAGACGGATTGTTTGGCCTATTATTTTTTTATTATTTTTTAAATTTTTTTTAGTTGAGTCTAGTTTAGGTTTGTGGATATTTATTTTATTTTATTTTATCTTTTATTATATTGTTTTTATGGGTAGAATTACCACCTTAGTTGGGATGTTAAAGAAAATAATTGATGGAGATTACCAATTCGAATAATAAAAATTGTAATAGAAATTTATGGTGTAATGAAGCTGTCCCCTCAACATAGGGGTGGATATGGTTCTTAACCAAGCTGAATCTAAAAACTTCAATTTTGAAATTATAAAACAAAATTGAACCGAATCAAGATTAAAAATTGAATTAAATCAAATTAAAAAAAAATATTTATTCAGTTGGATCCAAATTCAAAAGAAAGAGAAATTGAATTAATTTAAATAATTTTTCCTTTTTTTCAGATTAAAACTGAGCTGATTATACCAAATATAATTGAATTCAAAAAATAATTGATTCTCAACTATCAAAATCAAATTAAACCCCACTAGAAAATCGAATCAAATAAGTTGGTTCGATTAATTTAATTCGATTATTGATTTTTTTTTTCCTCAACCTACTCTTGTACACGTAGATTTGACTTGGTATTTAGGTGATCCATATAAAATTTAAATTATAAAAAGTTATAATGGACATTAAGTACATACTTGAAAGTAAAGGTATGATATATGATATAGTTAACGGCTATAAAATCAACGGATTGGTTTAAAAATATATATATCAATGAAACTAGCCATTAGTTTATAGCGATTAACGCTTAATTTAATGGGTTAAATGTTTGACCAAAATTAGATGATGACTTTAAAATTTGTTGGTAATAAGCTACTTTAAAAAAATAAAAAATAAATAAAAAAAAATCACACACATTTTTAATGTTCACATACATTTAAATGTGCATCACACATAATACTTTTATAATAACATTATGTTTATAGTATCATCTGTAAGTACATATAAAATATTTGTATTATCTCCATATTATGTATTAATAAAAAGCATATATAATATAAATTTAAATATACTAGTAAAATAATTAATAGGGATAATGATCTTTAGAAGTTTCAATTTGACTAACATTTTCAATTTGACCCTAGTGAGTTATACATAAACACATTAATGAATCATTTTATATTGTATATATTTGGGGCTGCTTGTGATTATAAAATAATCACTTATGGGATGATGAAATGTTAAACATAATCTTCATCCATCCCAAATTTACCTTCAAACATTATTTTGTATATCTAAATTTAAGATGGAAAATAAAAAATAGAAAAAATTATAAAATATGAGCTTTTTAAACTTTATTTTTAAGTAAATAAACCATCAAAAACTTTATTTAAGTTTCTAAACTTTTGAAAGTTTGAAACTTCGAAAATGAACCAAATTGACCAATATACCTTAAAAACGCGCTTCACAGCATCACCAGCATGTGAAGTGCGCTTCACCAACCTTAAATTAGCTGGTGAAGTGCGCTTCACAGGCTAGTGATGCCGTGAAGCGCGTCTATAAGGGCATGTTAGTCATGATTTATTTTTAAAGTTTCAAATTTTCAGAAGTTTAAAAACTTAAAATAAAATTTAAATGACCTATTAACTTAATTTAAAATTAAAAATGACTAATAATTAAATTATAAAAAATATATATTTCAGATTTTACCTCCCCATAAAGTGATTACAAGCCACGCTAAACATACATTTAGTTAGCTTTGTGTATTGAATGAACAACAGCCTTTCGTGCTCCAATTCTTTATCCTTTACAAGTTTCCTTGAGAGTAAGATGTTGGTTCCAACAATAGAGGCAATCTTTTAGAAAGAGTTAAGCCAAAAACTTCAGACGTGTCCGCCTCAAGAGAGCCAAACAACTTCCAATCAAACCAATATAAAAGATTTGTCAAAATATATTCTACTAAACCATGTCCGAAATTCATGCCGGGACAAATTCTTCTCCCAAATCCAAATGGAAGATACTGAAAATCAAACCCTTTAAAATCCGTTGGAGCATTCAAGTATCTTTCTGGAATAAACTCTTCTGATCTATCCCATAGTTTGGGATCCATATGAATCGCCCATATGTTGACGAGGAGAGTGACTTTCTCCGGAATATCATAACCACCAAGTTTGACACTTGTCCCATTTTCTCTGGGAATAAGAAATGGACCAGGAGTATGTATTCTCAATGTCTCTCTAATGACACATTTAAGATATTCAATCTCCTTCATTTTTACTTCTGATTGGTTATTCCTTTTCATTACGGCTCTAACTTCCTCTTGCACTTTTCTCATTTTATTTGGATTCTTAATAAGTTCAGTCATAGCCCATTCCATAACGGTAGAAGCCGTATCTATACCCGCCACAAACATATCCTAAAATAAATAGAAAAATAATATTATTATTTAAAATAAATAAATTAATAAATATTTCTTGCTTTCAATTTTTAACATATTTTCTCCTTTTTGAAAGAGAGTCTCTTGCTCTTTTTATTTATAAAATAAAAAAAATAAAAAAAAATATTCAAATTTAATTTTAAATTTTCAAAAATTATTATTTTAAAAGATTAACTAAAATGATTTATACTCCATACCTTCATGAGTTTTGTAAAAAAAATTTCAAAATTTTTACTAAATGTATGAATGTCTGGTAAATTATCAAAGGCATGTAATTTTAATTTACTTTTTAAAAATTTATAAATTTAAATAAAATTTGGATATTTTATTTAAAAATAAATCAAAATATAATTATCACATTTAAAAAATAATAAAAAATTTAAAAAAATGATTTTAATCTATTTTTTAAATACTATTGAAATTCCATGTCTACGAATTTTGCCCGTGAAAATTAAACTTTAAAAAAAATTACAAATTTTTCAAAATATGGTTGTATAATTAATATTGTCATCACTTCAAAAAGTAAAAATCCCGATATATATATATATATATATATATATATATATATATATATATATATATATATATATATATATATATTGAAATAAGTAAGGGAAGGGAGTGGATACCAGAAGAATAGCTTTGATATCATTTTGTGTCAGCTCCATATCGTGAACCTTGTCTTTCCTCTGTAGCTGCAGCAATATATCCACAAAGTCTTTTTTATCATCGTCTACAGTCATGTAACTCCTCCTATGCTCTTCAATCACTTCATCAAGCAAACCATCTAACGCTTTAAAAGTCTCCTTGACACGACCAATATGTCCTCTAACAACATCCACCCATCCCAACCACGGAAAATAATCCCCAACACAGGTCTCCGCCAAGTGAATCAACACCTTCCTCGCCAACTCTCCAACCTTTCTTCCATCATTCGCTTTCCTGCCCATGACACACCGCGCCACTATGTTACTCACCACACCGTGTAACATCTCCGACAAATCCACGTAACCATAATGATTATCATTAATTTTGTCTAGTAGAATCTTTACCTCTTCGTCTCTTATGTATTGAAAATACTGTACGCGTTTGGTGCTTAGTAGCTCCTGGACACAGAGCTTTCTTGTCTGTCTCCAGTGCTCGCCGTAGTTGGAGAAAGCCATGTCACGGCAGTTGTAGAAGAATACTTTGGCGGCTGTTGCTTGATGACGGTTGGAGAACGTGATGTCGTGTGATTTTGCTATTTCTTTGACTAATTCAGGTGATGAGACTACGAGAGTTGGGGTTTGGCCTAGTTGAAGGAGCATTATAGGACCGTGTTTGAGTGAAAGGGATTGGAGAGAGCGGTGTGGGAGTGAGCCTAGTTGGTGGAGGTTGCCTATTATTGGTAGTTTTGGTGGTGATGGTGGGTACTTGAGCTTGAGATTTTTGCGTTTGAGGACTATTTGCTTTAGGAGTAGAAATATTAGGAGGAGGAGGATAAGGAGGAGAGTAACACTCATTGTGACGGTGATTAAGATGGAGATGAAGGCTTAACCAAGCTTGCTTTTTATTCTTAAATAGCATTTATAGGAGTGTCCGGAAGAAGATTCTACTATATACTGGGAATCCTACTCAAATTTACCATATTTTTTGGACTCAAATTTATCATACCATACTTTTTGGATTGACTATCGGAAAGCAGGAAAGCACCTGCTTCCTAATTTCCATATTGTAGAAGCAGAGTATTGGTTTTTCTACTTTTCGGATTCCACAACCGGAAAATTATTAAACAAATTATTATTGTTTTTAATTTTTTGACATTTTAATTTCAATTTAGTACACGTACAAATTACTCTTGTATATTTCATTACATGAGAAATTGTGCAAATATTATTAAATGTCCACTAAAGTGATATAAGTAAATTAAGATGGAGAATGATTTAATAACTTCAAAAAGGCATGCTTTCCGATTTTTATAATAGACGGTGCGAAAATTGAGAAGCAATAGAATTTGATTCTGTAACGTCCCGAAATGGATCTAGAATTTTTGAATGATTTTAAATGACTATGTGATTTCATAAAATGAGTTTAACTCATTTTTAAATTAATTTCCGAATGATAAAAAGTTTATGTTGAATATAATAATAAAATAATTTTTTTATCTTAATTTTTATTTAAAGGAATTCAAGAAATGTTTATTTATTTCTTTATTTATGTTTTTGGGCAAATCATTAAGAGCAGACTAAATATTGAAGTAGTTCGAGTCTTAGAACCGTTAGGATAATGTTCATCTTTTAATTGAATTATTTTATAAATATTTCTATTGAATTAGAAAAACTATATGAAGTGATTTAGATTAGTGAAGTTAGGATAATTTTGGGCTTAATATAAATCAATTAAGTTTTAAAATCCATTCCTTTAACTAGAGCCCAGCCCATCAGAATAATCCCATAGTCTCTTTCTCAAACTGATAGGCACTCATTCGTTATTTTCTTTCAAACAACGAACGACAGAAAATTCTCTCTCTGCTTTGCATGTCTTCCAAGCCAATTACATTTTAATGTTGATTTACAAGGTAATTTAGCTTCTTCTCATTCTTTCCTCTCTAGTTTATCTCATCTAAGGTTGTAGAATTCTCATCCTCTAATTCAACTTCTAGGGTTTTAAATTCTAATCCTCTATTGTGGGTCTCATCAATTCTGCAAATTGGGAGCTAAGAACTGTTAGAGGTAATTGATTATTCCTTATTCTACGGAATCCCATTAATTTAGATTGAAATTTTACTTAAATTGTTGTCTAATCTCTTCCTAGGGTTCATTATGCGGAAAAGGAGGTTCATCTTACTAAATTGTGTCTTGTTTTCTTTGGAAGATTATTTTATAGGAATAAGTGATAAAACCAGTCTTTGAAGCAAATAAGTTCTCTTAAAATTGATCTCTGGTTTTAGAAATTCTCTTTATCTTGAGTCTGAAGCTAAGTTTTTGTTAGATTATATTTTTGTTTTAATCTAAATGATTTGCCCTGTTTTTAAACGTGTTTATAATAGTTTAGAGATTGAGCAAAGGATTTGGGTTTTGTAAAAATAAGTTAGGTTCCTTTTATTTTAAACGAATACATAACTTCAAAGTGGCTTTTGAAACTGAATTTGGTATTTGGTGGTCTAGGTGACCAAGCTATGGGAGGACAACTTTAACCGAGTTTTATTGATTTTTGGAATAGCGAATCGAGGTTGGTAAAATCTATTTTCGCCCTACATATTTTTTGTTTATGATTGTTTTTCTTGACTTTTACTGCATATTAAATTGGTTGGTATTGTGTTTTTTGTAGTTGTTGCATTGATTTAAATTAAAATTAATTTATGTTAGAGACTAGTGTACAATGAGATTTTAGTTTAGTTAGTCATTATAATAGGAATGCTGGTATTGTATTGAGTCTCTGCTTTAATGAAATTTGATGTTGAATCTCTACTTGTTATGGTTTGGTGCTGATATTGGTTCAAGTAGTCTCATGGAGTGCATAAAATAAATTGATTGTCATGTTTTGAATCATAATATATTGCTGCCTGTGACTTTGTTTGTACAGGGCTGTTTTATTGTTTGGTTAAGGCTTATGGGCCTGGGCAATTATTAAGAGCCCAACCATATGACCTGACCCAGCTCATGATATATAAGCTCTTGTTTGTCACTGTAGCAGTAGTTGTTGTTCTCTGTTTTTGTTCCTCAAGTCGTCTTTGTAATATTACAGGTACTGAAATCTGAAAAGAAGGAGAAAATAATACAAATAAATCAAGAAAAAGGGAAAATAGGTACAGAAATGACTAATAATGGAATACTAGAAGATATTGCGGCTTTTGGTTTCTGCTAGGTACATTTCTATAACCTTTAGAATTAGGTCTTCTGTTTACTGCTTTTCAACATTGCTGCCTGAGTGGGGTTTGGTTTACGCCCTCAGGGAAATTACTTGATTGAAATTCTTTGTGGTTCTTGATGTTTTGATTGTATTATTTGATTTTGTTTGTTTAAATTCAATCTCTGATTGTATTGATTGAAATTCTTTGTGTGTGATTGATATTGTGTTTGAAGTATTAATCTGTTGATTGTTTGCTGATTGATTAAACTGTACTACTGCTCTTGTTTGTGTTTGTAGTCTTGTAGTGTCAGTTTAGTTGCTTGTTTGTCTGTGCCCTGTATCCCTGTTTTGTTTACTTCTTGTCTTAATAGGATTAATATGGCTAAGACTCCTGGTTCAAGTCATATTAATATAGAAGTGTTTGATGGTAATCAGGATTTTATTCTTTGGCAGAAAAAGATGTTGTCTGTTCTTGTTTATCATGGGGTTGAGTGTGCAGTTGATAATGAGTATCCTGAGAATACTTCTGAGGCTGAAAAGAAAAGATTAAATAGAAAGGCATATCATATGATTTTACTGCATTTGTCTGATGATGTTATGACAAATCTTGCTAGTTCTAAGACTGCATCTGAATTGTGGACTGCATTAGAAATAAATTATTTAGAAAAAGATGTTCAAAATAGGCTGTTAAGCTTGCACAGATTGTTTGGTTTTAAATTTGATTCTAAAAGGAAAGTTGTTGAGAACTTGGCTGTTTTTAAAAGGCTTGTGTAGGATTTAAATAGTAGAACTAAGGAAGAAAATAGACTTTCTGAAGAATATCTTGCTATGATTCTTTTGCATGCTTTGCCTGAATCTCACAGTGTTGTAAAGGAATTTATTTCGTTTAATAATGCTGTTTTGACCACTAAATTGATCATTGATGCCTTGACTTTTAGAACTGCTAATGAAGAAAAAGTAAAATCTGAACCTGAAGGGTTGATGGTTCAAAACCATAAACCTGCCAGGAATAAGAAAAAAGGTTTAACTCACAGAATAATAATGGTAGCAGTCATGGTAATAACAATGGTAATTCTAAAGATAAGACTAAAGGAAAAGGTAAATCTGATAGAAGTTGTTTTTACTGTGGGAAGCAGAATCATCTTGTGAAAGACTGCTTCCAAAAGAAGAAGGATGAGGTAAAGGGTATCTCTAAGCCTGTACCTTCTAATTCTGTTGCTATTTTTGATGATCGTGTTCAAATCTGTGAAGGTTTAACTATTGTTGCTAAACTTTCTGATGCTTTGGTTGTTAATAAAGAATCTGTTTTGGATTGGGTTATAGATTCAGGTTGCACGCATCTTATGACACCTAATAAGAACTAGTTTAGTGAGCTCAAAGTTGGTAATGAGGGACTGGTTCTAATGGGATCTGATCATAAATGCATGATTAAGGGCATTGGTTCTGTTAAAATTAAGCATTTTGATGGTTCTATTCGATTGTTGAATGATGTGAAATATGTGCCTGATTTGAGGAGGAGTCTTATCTCTGTTAGTGCTCTGGATTGTCTTGGTTTTGAATGTGTGTTTAAAAATCAGACTGTTTGTATAATGGATTCTAACACTAAAGAGGTAATAATGAAAGGGAATAAATGTGGCAATCTATATAAATTGGAAGGTGATACTATTGAGGCTTTAACTGCTGATAAATTTGTTGTTTCCAAACTGCAAATATGGCATAACAGGCTTGGTCACTTGGGTGAAAACAGTTTAAGGGAATTAATGAAAAAGGGGCTGATTGAGATTGATAATAATTGCAAACTTGATTTCTGTGAGCATTGTATTCTTGGAAAACAAACTAGAATGCCTTTTGTAAAATCTGGTTTTAGAGCTGGTTCTATTCTTGAATATGTGCATGCTGATTTGTGGGGTCCCTCTAGGACCAAAACCTTTAGCAAGAGTGTTTATTTTATGTCTATAACTAATGATTATTCTAAGTTTGCTTGGATGTATCTGTTAAGAAGTAAAGATGAAGCTCTTGATAAATTTAAAATCTGGAAATTGCATGTTGAGACTGAATCTAATTGCAAGGTTAAGGCTCTAAGAACTGATAATGGTCTTGAATTATGTAATGAATTGTTTGACTCTTTTTGTGCTGAAAATGAGATTAAAAGGCATAGAACTGTTAGGTTTACCCCTCAACAGAATGGTGTGGCTGAACGTTTGAATAGAACCTTACTTGAAAAAGTGAGGAGCATGCTATTTAAGGCTAAGCTACCTAAAACTTTCTGGGGGGAAGCTTTGAATACTGCTATATATGTCAGAAATAGATCTCCCTCTGCTGTGATTGATTGGAAAACTCCTTTTGAACTGTTTTTTGGTAAATTTCCTGTTTTAAAGCATATTAGAACATTTGGTTGTAGGGCATATGCACATCAGTCTGTTGGTAAATTGGAACCAAGGTCCTTGAAATGTCTTTTTATGGGTTTTGTTTCTGGTACCAAAGGTATCAGATTGGTCTATAGAGAGGGATCATCCTATAAATTCATTATTAGTAGGGATGTCATTTTTAATGAATCTGATTTTCCTGGTTTCAGTTCTGATGTTGCTGATTCTGAAAATGTTCTGCCTGGTTACACTCTGTCTGATTACAACATTGATTGTGATTCTGATGTTGGCTCTAATAACACTATTAATGTCGATGATAATACTGTCATTGGTTCTGGTTCCTCTGTTGTTCCTCCTGACACTGATCCTAGTTCATCTAATAATGATTCATCTGTACCTAATGCTCCTGATATTAATGATGAATCTGATGATGTTTTCGATTCTGATAATCCTGATTATGATCCAATTTTTAATATTGATAATATGGATTTAAATGATCACTCTATTGCTAGAGATAGGCCTAGGAGGGTCATTAGAACTCAGGCTAGATACTTGGATGTTAATTTGGTCATCTATGCTTTAACTGCTGCTGTTTCTGATGAATTTGTGCCTGTTTCATTTTCTGATGCTGTGAATTGTAAGCACTCTGAAAAATGGTGGTTTGCCATGAAAGAAGAGTATAACTCTCTTCTGAAAAACCAGACATGGGAACTGGTTGATAAACCTGTTGATAAGAAACTTATTGCTTGTAGATGAGTGTTCAGGATTAAGGAAAATCTTCCTATTGTTGATCTAAGCAGGTACAAAGCCAGGCTGGTAGCCAAAGGCTATACTCAGAAATTTGGTATTGATTTTAATGAGATTTTTTCACATGTTATTAGATATATTACTATCAGAATTATGCTGGCTTTGACTGCTTTCTTTGTTTGGGAATTGGAACAAATGGATGTAAAAAATGCTTTTTTACATGGTTTTCTAGATAAAGAAATTTTCATGGAAAAACCAGAAGGTTTTTGTAAAAAGGGTGATGAAAATAAAGCTTGTTTGCTAAAACGTTCCTTGTATGGGTTGAAACAATCACCCAGACAATGGAATGATCGGTTTCACAAATTTATTACTTCTATTGGTTTTAAAAGGAGCTTATTCGATGCTTGTTTGTACTATATACTTGATGATAATTCCTCTGTATTTCTGCTTCTATACGTTGATGATATTTTATTGATTGGGCCTGAACTTGCTAAGCTGAAATCTGTTAAGCAGCACCTAAATAATGAGTTTGAAATGAAAGATCTTGGCCATGCTTCTAAGATATTAGGGATGAATATTGTTAGGAACAGAAAGTCTCATTTGCTGTATATTGATCAGAAAAATACTTTGAAAAGGTTTTAAAGAATTTTAATATGCTGGACTCTAAACCTTCTAGCTTACCTTTAGTTGCTGGTCATGGTTTGGATACAAAAATGTCTGATTCTGATGATATTCTTGATAACGTTCCCTATGTTGAAGTTGTTGGTTGTGTTATGTATGCAATGGTCTGTACTAGACCTGACTTGGCATACTCTTTGAGCGTCCTAAGTCGCTTCATGATGAATCCTAGAGCAATTCATTGGAAAGCAATGAAAGGGCTGTTAAGGTACATCAGAGGCACTATGGACATTGGTTTGGTCTATGGTAAGTACAGTGATTCTGTTTCTGTAATTGGATACTGTGATTCTGATTTTGCAAAGGAAATTGAATTTCGAAGGTCTACTTCATCTTACTATTTTACTATATGTGGAAATTATGTTTCTTGGAAAGCAAGACTTCAGTTTAGTGTGGCTTTATCTACTACTGAGGCTGAATACATTGCCTTGACAGAAGGAATTAGGGAGGCTATATGGATCCAAGGTCTATTAAGGGAATTGAAGCTCCTGAAAGGCAATGCTTCTGTTTTTACAGACAGCCAGGGCGCCTTTCAACTGAGCAGAAATCCCATGTATCATTACCGAACTAAGCATATAGATGTTCAATTTAATTTCATCAGGTTACATGTTTTAAATGGTACTATTGATGTGGGGAAGATTTCCACTGATGCTAATCCTGCTGATATGGGTACTAAAGTACTCTCTGTGAAGAAGTTTATGTTTTGCAGGGACCTTCTTCATATTGGACTGCTATAGGAAGGCTTATGGTTGGGGACCAGGCAAGGATGCTAAGGCACTGGTGGCTAGTTGTTGTTTTTGTACATTGTTGTATAAAGCTTTATTATTCTGTATTGATATGATCCAAAAGGGGAAGTTGTGTCATGTTTTGAATCATAATATATTGCTGCCTGTGACTTTGTTTGTACAGGGCTGTTTTATTGTTTGGTTAAGGCTTGTGGGCCTGGGTAATTATTAAGAGCCCAACCATATGACCTGACCCAGCCCATGATATATAAGCTCTTGTTTGTCACTGTAGCAGTAGTTGTTGTTCTATATTTTTATTCCTGAAGTCGTCTTCTACACTGGCGATTTTAGGGTTTTTGCTTCGTCTCCTTCCTCTTTGGATTTCTACAGGGCTCTTGTGCTCTCTCTTGTACTTGTAATCGACACCACCATAGTGCAACCGGCCTCTGAGCCGAAACCCCCGTGGAGTACACTCTTTTGGAGGCTCTTTGGAGCCACCGGGTGGAACCACGTAAATCGACCGTGTTCTTTGTGTTTCTTTACGATTCTATGTTAAACGAGTGATTATTGTTGTAGTATTCACAACATTGACTAAGTGCAAAGTGAAACACCTTAATGCCCGTTTTTTGTTTATAGTATATCCGGTGATGAAAAGGCGCCTTAGGGGTTAATGAAGTACTTCGACACCATTGCGGTGAAATGGCGAGAGAAAATGCCATTAGTGTAGACTTCGGTCTAATTGTGGGGCTTCGGCTCAATAATGAGACTTCGGTCTATAGTGCCATTCATAGAATGGAAGTGCGGATTTGCATCCGATAGTGGGGCTTCGGTCCAATAGTGTTCCCGTTTCACCAAGTGTTTATAGGCTAATCGGGCATTGAAAATTGTAATTCAGATGATCATTTTCTTAGTTATATAGTAATGTTGTGCATCTTATGGTTTTGGGCAATTTATGCCTTGTTTGGTTATATTGATTTTTTTGGCCGATTATGGTTTCGGTTATGTGTTTGAGTGATGGTTTTGCAATGTATATATTAGTGTTTTTATTGTGCTTGACTTTGGAGTTAATTTGTGAGTTGTGCATACGAAAGATAGTTTAGAGTTTTGGTATAGAGTTGAGATGTCATATATAGTGGCAATTGTTTAGTTAATTTCTAAATTGATCATGTCATATTAGAGTTATTGCGCTTCAGGTTTTTAATTAATAATTGGGCTTACATCACATTTAGGCGTCAACTAGTGTGTTCCTATATAGTGATAAAAAGATGACCATGTAGGTCACTTGTGCAGTTCTAGAAGATCAAACGGATGGGCCGATGGTCGAATAGTTTATATAATTGTGTTATTTGGTAGCTATAGATGTCACGTTTAAAATTTGGTTTCATTTCGAGTTGATCCAGTTGTGTTTTGGAACTGAGCAAGTCGCTCAGATGGTCACAAACTAGCTGTAAGATTTCAGGTTTTATGACTCTGTTTTGGACCAAATTTGTGGCCACGCATTTGTTATGATATCTAATATTTAGTAATATTTTTCTTAGAATTTATTGAGCTGGTTCTATATTTAAAAATCTGGAAACTCTTTCAGGTGTTTGTAAAATTTCAAGTTTTAGTAGCAGACTTCTTTATCTTCGTTCTCATCTATTTTAAATCCGTTTTGGACAAAGTTGGTGGTCACGCATTCATTAGGATGTATACTATTTAATTATATTTTTTTTAGAATTTAATGTGCTGGTTTCATGTTTAAAATTTTAGAAACTCCTTCAGATGTTCATGAAATTTCAGATTTTAATAGCGGACTTATTTATCTCTGTTCTCTTTCGTTTTAGCTCTGTTTAGGATAAAACTTAAGGCCAGTATTTTGTGTTGATGCCTACTATTTAAGTATATTTCTTTTTTATAAGTTATTGGGCTGTTTATTTTATATTTTAAATTTCGAAAAGTATTCGAGTGTTAAGCATTGGTAAGTTCGGTTTCATTAAATTGATTGAGTCTATAGGAGTTCATAGCCATGTATATTGACCATTTTTACCTCTTCTAGTATTCCTCCAACATGTCTCAAGCACAAGTTTCTTTTGTCTCGACTTACGGGAATTGTTTGATCCGATTACTTGCGGCGCAAGTTACCGCAATGTTGCATTTGCATTAGCTTAATCAAGTCAATAAGCAAGAATAATTCAAGTTAATAAATAAGACTAATGCATATAGATCTTAGCGTGTTTTAATGTCTTGCTTTATTTTATTTTATTGATCTTGTTTGCTTGGTATGAGTTAATGGTTGAATCATTATATGGTGAAGCTAAAGGCAAAGCTTCAATTGCATCTTGTGTGACACTTAGCTAAAATTATATAGAGCATTTGTGTGTCTGTGTTTTTGGGACAAGATTTTTACCAACTTGGCTATATAGCTTACCCTTCAATTCCTTTTTATTTTATTTTTTTTCATCTTTAAATTGAAATAGAGCAGGTGATCGAGCAGGTTCTTCTTTTGGTCAGGCTTCGGGTAGCCTCTCATGGAGTCATATTCATTTTGTCACATGTCCATAGTAGATGTGTAAAGGGCATATTTTCATTTCATAAATTTTGATAGTTAATGTAATCAAATGGGTATTAACCTTTGTAAATATTTTAATGAACTCTAGAGTTATGTATAAATGTTTTGAGGTTATGTGCATATCTATAAAGGTTTATTGAACACGTATTTTAAAATAACTAAGTAAGCTATTTTTATTTTTATTCTATTTTTATTATTTACAGTGATAGAGCTTATCAATTTATGATAAGCAATATTGTACAGGTTTGACACAATTTGCATTCATAGGTCCGTCATAACTCGCCTTCGGGAAGTCTATCGCCGGACCGGGGGTGGGTTATGGCGTGACAGATTCCATGTCTTAAATATCAAATGATTTTCAAAAGAAAATATAATTTTTATTCAAATAACTTTATTATTATTATTATTGTTTTATTTTAAGTTTCAAGTAGGAGAAGAAACCTTAAACTTTAGGATAACTATAACAGACCGAATCCCATCGGAGAAACCTTTAACTTTAGGATAACTATAATAGACCGAATCCAATAGTTTATACTTACATATCTATTGAAATATACATACAAGGGAGTATCATTGGTAATAATCCATGGAAATCACTACCATATTAACTATTTGTCCCCTTAAATGATATGAATGAGATAGAATGATCAATGGGCAAATTATTGGAAACAATAGGTGCTTTTTTGTCTTAACACCCGAGAAACAGTTAAAAAATTCCTCTACTTCCCGATCATATATATCAGAGAGCAGATTGTCAACTTCCTTGTGTAGAGCACCCGAGAAGTAAAGGAGTTTTTGAAAAGATTCCCGGGCATCGGGACCAAATAAAAAATTTAAATTTTGCATCCATACTATAAAAAATGGTTCGAAATTATAACCTATCTAGATAGAGAGATCCAAAATAAACAAAACGTATGTATATTCTATACATTCAATGTCTCTATACAGCACAAAATGATCAATATTATGTCCAAAACCCTAATAATGTAGAAAACATATCTTTTACGATCAATTCAAGAAATTTTTTGAGTTATTTGGTGGAAGGAAGTCTGTCGATATGATTAGGGTTTGAAAATGAATAAATTTCAAGATGTTATGTTTCGTAGGATCTGAGTTTCATGAATTAGGGTTAATTCAATTTGGGATTTAAAAAAAAAAAAAAATCTTCTTTGTTCGAGGATTTTATTTTTTTATTTTTAAAATTTGATGGGTCATTTTGTGATAATAATATATGAATTCAAATATTAAAATAGATGGACATATATGACTTTATACATTATTTAAAATATATGAAAATATTTTTAATTCATTTTTTAATATGAAATTTATCTTTAACACTCCCATCTTACTTCTAAGATATTCAAAATTCTCAGATGACAATCAAATATCCAAAATTAATATGCCTAAAGATCTGTTGATAGAAGAATCTCCTAATCTGCTTGGTTTCTGTAGTAAAAGCATTATATATTTTGTTTGATCAGTACATTAAGAATTCTACATACTTGCAGGAGCGCGCTATACTAACTCTGATGTTGGATTTGGTGGAAGAGGTAAAAAAATTACATGATATTGATGAATGTTACTAGTGAAAGGTTTACCAAAGTTCGGATTCGGCGTGCCAAGCGAATACGACGATCAATATATTTACTGACATTTTACATTCTAAAATTCTTAAATTGCATTAAGTGCTCGGGTTTACCGCTTCATGAACTTAAATTCAAAGTTGGTATATCAGCAATGCTCTTACGAAATATTGATCACTTGGCAGAATTATGGAATGGTACAAGGTTGATCTTTGCAAGGTTAGGAATAAGAGTCCTGGAAGTTAATGTGATTTAAGGTCTAATTGTTGGCAGAAGATGCTGATACTGTAACTTACATTGACGCCATGGGCTTCAATATTATTGTTCAAATTTAAGAGGAGACAGTTTCCTATCTCAGTATCATTTTGCAATAACCATAATATAAGAGTCAGGGACAATCTCTAAATAACGTAGGTCTCTATCTCAAAAGACATATTTTCAGGCACAATCAATTATATGTTGTTGTATTTTTTGAGCAACTAATCTTAAAGGTCTAAAAAATACTTACTTTAGATGAGCATAGTATAGTACTAAAATTCATAATCAAATTTGTATCCAAAAATGTCTTCCGAAGCACTTGATAAAGGTAACAACAGATGCTGTCTAACACAAAATTTATGTAATTTATCTAATAAGTTAAACAAATATATTTTCTTTTCTTAAAGCAATAAAATTACAAATATTAATATATGTTTTGATTTTGATGAAGGGTACTTCATCGCGAGTCGCACCAAAGGAATTAAGAATGAGTGAGATTTATAATAATTTCACTCAATTTTGCATGATTTGATCTTAACAACACAATTGACTAAGAGTGTAAAGAAATTCATATCTAATTAGATCTGTTTAGTCTTTTGTTTTTTCATCTCTTGGATTTCGTTTCCTTTTATTATTTTAAATTTTTATTGTCGGTTAATCAGTACATCCCGTGAGATATTATTTGTTTTGTAAGAAACTTCACATTTGATTATTTGTTGTTTGTAAGAATTTTCAAAAATACATATTTAGTGTATATTTTAACACTCGTGCGTACCGCACAGGTCCAAAATTCTAGTTAAATAATAAAGTTAAATGATATAAATTGATATAATATAAATATATAATTTTATATTTAAAATGAATTAAATTAATATTTAAATTATATGAAAATAAATGAAAAAATTATATAAAATGGATCAAACAAACTTTAAAAATTTAAAACTAAACCAACAAAACTTTATTTTTATTTTTTAGTCATCCAAACTTTGATTTTAAAAAATAAACCTTCACACCTTCACACCTTCACACATCCTCTTCACAGACCACCTTCACACATTCACAGAGAAGTGTAAAAGGTCTTCATAGAAGGGTAAATTGGTCAATTTGGTTCATTTTTGAAATGTGAAAGTTTGAAAGATTATTTTTGTAAAGTTTTTAAATTTGAGCTATACAATGTAAACAAAAGTTGTAAAATAACAAAAATAAAAATAACCCAAAATAAATTTAAAAGTTTAATAAATTTATTTTACTTATATTTTGTTAAAAAAATGGTTTCATTTTATCTTTACTAAAAAAATTATTAAAAATAAAGTAAAAGAGACTTTTGAAAAAGAATTTATAAAATAATTAATAATATATTTAGACCAATAAATTAAATATTGGTAAAGATGACAAAGGAAAACCACTGTCAGAAGGCTTATTGGAAGTATTTTCTTCTTTGTATCGTAAAACCTCGAAGAATTAAGTCCAGAGAGGATTTCAGTAGTGTTTTATAAAGTATTTTTGAATTGAATTCTTTGTATGCGATGATCCTTATTTATAGAGTTTCTAGGGATGTTGTAGTGGGAAAATAACCTACGACCTTCGAGGGTCGAAGGGGAGCCCAAGCACTTAAAGGTCAAAAGATCAGAGAATGCAACTGTCCATTAAATGGGGGCCCGAAATGGGACCCTTTTCGGCCAAAGCATGCTTCGGTCGAAGTAAGCCCATCAGCTTCTATCTTCGGTCGAAGATTGACATCACCTAGGACCATCAAGGCTCTCTCATCACAAGGGGGCCTAAGCCCAATCAGCTTCGCATGTGGCCTCTTGAATCAAGCCTAACTGAGGTATCCTTCTCTCAATAGAACAAGGAGGCCAAGTCCAAAAAAGATTAGGAATTCCAATCCATATAGAAGTGGGACCCAGACATCTCCTGTAAATAGGTGTGGGGGATAACTGCAAAAGGATCTGATTTTCATTCACTAGAGCTAAATCTCTGTGAGATCACTCGGTAAGCTTTCAAGCTATTTTGTCAAGCAATCTTAGCCTTATTTTTTGCCTGTGGTTTATTTGGCACCACATATTTAAATCAGGATATTTATATTTTTTGTTAAAAATGAAATAGTGCATTTTTTTACTAGTATTATAAAAAGCGGTGATAAAATAGAAATATCTCTTGTAAATTCATAAAAATTATTATTTATTATTTTGCTATTAGTGAGATTATTATTGATTATTTCTCAATTAATATTTCAATCGTATCAATCTCTTTCCTAATAAACTACTATTTCATTTTTTTTCTTAGGTATATTCTATTTATTTATTAAGGGAATTATGGATAGCTGGATATATCTTTCCGGAATGATATTTGTCCCTCAAAAATAAGGAGATTTTATTCAGCCATGTCACCTCACTCGATAATGAATTTAGGTCGAAATCTTTATCGTTGATGGCAAGTTTTGTTGGCCTGTTTTTTTGCCGAAACAAAATATGACCTAGGCCTTAGTTTGTTGCAAAAGAGAAGCTTGCATTTATGGTCTTCCAAGCATGTTCTTCGTGGGGTCAAAATTTCTAAGATTCTTCCTTGGGTAGGGCTTAGTTTTCAGAGGTTGGGAACGAAGGACTGGAATAAAGGCCTCCTAACTTTCTGTCTATTGCATCATGACCACTACAGTAATCCCATTACCGTAAACAATGTGTGGGGTCGGGTGCGGCAATATAATGTTTATCTCAGATGTAGTAGGTGATAATTTCGCGTCAAATAATGTAACATTGGAGTCACTAACGATGACTTTGTTTGAAATAGCATGATCCTAAATGAATAGCACATGACATCATGCTTCTTCTAATAGCTTTAATAGGGAGATGGACATTAAAAATTGATCATGATTGTAGAGGTCAAATTTCTTTAAGCCTAGTTCGGAACCAAGGCTCAAGCCCAAAACTCTAAACTGGCTAAGGCCTAGGCCCAGGCTTGATTATTCCGAGAGGCCGAGATCCAATCCTTTCAAATGGCCCTTTGGCCGATGATCTCGTCGAGGCTGGTCAACTGACCGAGCCTGTCGCTAGCCAAATCCCCGATCCTGAGAGATCCTTTCATAAGGATCTCGACAGGATCGTCAGTCGGTTTTTCAACCCTCTATAAATAGGAGGTTTACCCCTTTCATCCACACAAGATCTTTGACTTACCATAGTGACGGTCGAAATTTCTAATAACCTAGTGCAAGTATATATTAATTTCGTCAAGTAATAAATTATCGATCCACTGGGATTGGCAACCTAAAATAACAATTAATCAATGGGTCCAATCAAGAATAAATTCTCAATTTCTATTATGTTGATAATGAGTAAAATTACTATTAAGGTCTTGACTAGATAGAGTAAAAATGGGTTTAAAAAGGGGTTCTTATCTCATTACTAAAGCAATCATGTTATCCATAAATGTCAATTGCCATAAAATAACTACTCTATTTCCACACCTATGTCACTTAAATGTAAGAATAGTTCATGAAGTCCTATATCATCAATTCCTTAATTCATAATTCGTATGTCTAAGCAATTATTCATTAAGGCACATGAATTTAATTTTAGTATTAACCACTCTTTCAAGCTAAATTATACCAATAGAACATGTAAGAGTTGATCAAGTTCTACAAGCATTAAGAGTAAATTCATGTGAAATTGATGAACAAAATCATTCATTCATTATTATGGATAACATACTCACAATAGTTAAGGTTCAAAGAACCCCCACAATGACTTTAGCTATTCATTAACCTACTAACACAAATTCTACATAAGAGAGTCATAAAGAGGGTTAGGGGACAACTAAACCCAAGGAAAGATGAAATCTTGATGTTAAAGTTGGAACTTCTTCAAGAACTTGGAACACTTCTTCTTTTGGTATCACTTGGTAGGTAGATTCTTCTTATTCTCTTACTCTAGCACCTCCCATTCTAGCCTCTAAAGATCCTTTCAAAAACCCTTTAATTTTCTTTTTATACTGTTAATATTTTCTTTCCAAAATGCCCTCCAAGAAATCCAATAGTCACCAACATTTTGCGTTTGGACGCCCTGGCTCAAGGCGCCAGCCTGGGCGCAGGGTCTCTTAGTCTTCCTAGGCGGCCTGGTTGGTGGCTTGGCAAAGGAGGACAGGGCACGACGATGCTTGCGGTACCAATTTTGACGGCTTGGTCGAAGGCTCCAGGGCGCGATTAGGGTTTTGGTACCATTTTTAATATGTATGGCTAGTGGTTGTAGAGAGAGAGAAACTATTTTACACACGACAACATCCTACATATTCAATCAAGTGAAAATTTATACATCATTATATGCCACACTACAGAAAATGCTAATGAATGAAAAATATATCTCTGTCTCTTAAATAAAAAATATACCCATGTCTTTTTTATGTCAAGTCAAATTAAGTATCTTACTCCATAAATCCATAAAATAGTAATAATAATCATGTTACTCAAAAATTAAAGATTAAATCTCTGTTTCCACCAACTTCTCATGCTTGTTCATGGTAAATCCAAGCTTAATCCACTTTCTTTTGCTTTTATTTATGCAGCTTTAAGAAAGAAAAAAAAGAGCAAAAAATTATTTAAAAAATAATATTAAATTAAAACTATAAATAAAAATTATGTATAAATTCAAAGTATATTTATTCAAAACCTTCTTTAATTGGTTGAATTTCTTCCCAAGATTCTTCAACAACTAACAACACAAGTTCACTAGGTTCACTAGGTTCACGAAGCCAATCTTAAGCGCAAATTAAACCTTGAGCCACCCTTGGAGTTAAAGAACTCCTAAAAGCATCCAAAACCCTCCCACTTGTGCTAAAAACAGATTCTGCCACAGTAGATATCGCAATTGCTGATACATCACAACCCATAATAGAAAGAATAGGAGACTATTGACCTTCTACCAATTCAAAATATCAAATGTCTTGCTATAATCTTCAACATCCTCTTTAAAAAATTTATCCTATTCAGATTTTAAATCCTTTCCACAAAGTGTTGTTTTCTTCATTTTCAATGCCATTCTAAACTTTTCTCTCAAGGCCATTGAAGGTTCAATGTCAACAAGTGTAATCCTTTTCTCCAATGAAGAGGATTGAGATGATTGGAAATGGGAAGAAGAAAGAGCATGAACCCTCACATAATCATCATACAACTCATACAATGTAGATTCTATATATTCTCTTTTGGCTTTGCCATCCATTTTTCCATATAATTCACATAAAACACATTCCATGTAATCCAACTTACTTTGTCCTTTTCTCTCATTATCCCCACTCTCAATTATCAACTTACTTTGTCCCAAGTCATTATTTGTTCGATACTTCTTGCAAACTTTTAAATGACTATGTAGAGAACTTTTTCCATTTCTACTTTCAGCATTGTACTTACTTTTACAGTACCTACATGTAGCCATTTCCACATCGTTTTCATGAAAAACAATAAAATGAGGCCATACCGTGGATCTTTGGCGACATGTCCTTTGTTTCTTTGATTGACTAACCTCAATAGCCTCATTGTTTATCTCTTTTTTTATTCTCAACCTCCAAATTAATAATCACAGTGTCATTACTTGCATCAGTAGCAGCAAGTGGATCAATCTCTTCACTTACATCAGCAGTAAAATCCTCTTAAAGCTCTTTCATCTTAGACATCTAAATAAAATAAATCACAAATTAGAGTTAAATAATGTTTGCATATTATAGTAGCATAAAAATATAATAAGTTCATTGATTCTCTGTGTAACAAAATAAATACATAAAGAGCACAATTACAACCAATAAAATTAGTAATATTAAAGGAAAAAATCCATTAAAATTAGCTTAAAACCTTTATTGAGACAAAAAAAAAAAGTGAACTTGCTTCTCTGTGTTCATACACAAGTTAAAAAATAAACAATAAAAAATTACATAATACATTTTACTTTTGATGGTTTCTTTAGGACAGAATGCAGTTTGGTGATGCTTTCAGAGTAAATTGATACACGTTTTGATGAAGAATGAGGAGATGGAAGAAATCAAGAAGAGGAAGAGATAAGAAAATAAAACGTGAAGAGGAAGAGATAAGAAAATAAAACGTGAAGAGGAAGGATGGAAGAATGAGAGACAATAAATATATATATATATATATATATATATATTACATATTTGATAAAAGTCATATCTGATTACACAGTCTGTATCATTATTTTACTTTTTAATATATCATTTAATATTTATTTTTTCCTATATAATATTACTTTATGTTTAATAATATATAATTATTTAACTTTTCAATAATAAAAAATATATTTTTATATGGTAGGATTAGATTAATTAACTTATATTTTTTATATTATTATTTTATATATATATTCGGGTTTCAGATTAACCCAAAATTTTTTTTTCACCCGAACCCAAACTAAATTTATTCTCATGTCTTCCGGGTCTACCCAAAACCATCCAACAAACCGTTTAGCCAAACCAAATGGACCAAATTTCAATCGGTTCGGGCGGTTACTCGGATTCACCCAAATAACTAACACCCCTAACTGTACTAATATTTCACATATTAAAAAATTGGACGTAGTAATAATAGAGTTAAATAATAGATGTCCTCTGTACTTGTACAATTTTTTTAGTTAACTCCTTGTACAAATTGTCATCTCAATTAGCCAACTTTTATTATGATTTTGTCCTAGTTAACACATTCGTGCTGACACGACGCTTGACGTGGTCATTTGATGTGCAATGTGAATAGCCATATGTCGTCAAATGACCACGTCAAGCGTCACGTTAGCACGGAGGGGCTAACTAAGACAAAAATAAAAAATACGGAGTGTTAACTGAGATGTCAATTTGTATAGGAGTTATTCGAGAAAACTTATAAATATATAAAATAAAATAATTTTAAATTTATATAACTATAATTAAACATTATAATTTATATTTGGTTTATTTAGATAGTTTAAATCCAAAGTATTTATTATTATTTTTAATAAATAGTTTGGTTTTAAAAAAATACTTAGTAGTTATTTGTTTTTTCCAACTTAACACTTAACGCCACTTAATTTCATCAAATTGAGGTATAAAATGTCTTAAATTAAGTGGCAATAAGTGTTAAGTTAAAAAAACAACCATGCACTTAGTGTCTCCTTGAATAAGTAAAAGTTAGTAACCCTATATAATATACTCCTACATAGGTTTTTGGAAACATTATGTTTTTCCATTATCAAGATGCAATGAAACTTTTGCTCCAATTTTGCTCCATAAGTTGTAAGTATTATAAATTTCTATGTTTAAGATGATTTTGAAAGACCGAATCTCTTCATTCTTACTTAAACATTTGAAAACATAATCAAGTGAGTATAATCGGTAATAATGCGTGTGAAATCACTACCATCCTAACTGTTTGTCCTCTTAAGTGATATGAATGAGATTGAAATGATCAATTGACCAATTATTGGCAAAAGTAGCTTCATTCTAATCACCGAAATTGGGAAGAATAGGCTTATTTAAACTTCTCCTGGTATTGAACACCGGAAAGCAAATGACTTTTGCTTTCCGGTGTCCAACACCTGAAAGTAGCGTAAATTAGCCTCTGCTTCCCGATTTTAGGGACAAGGAAACACATATTGGGTTGCAAATTTTCACATGCTGCCTGTAAAACCTCTTAATTACATTATGGAATGTCTCCAAAATTAGTTTATTGTTTAAAATAAAATACTTAGTGGTTCATTGGATAAGTAAAAGTTACTAATCATATATGATCTACTCCTACATAGGCCTTGAAAACATTATGTTTTTCAACATTCAAGGTGCAATGAAACTTGGATCTAATTTTTGCTCTAGAAGTTGTAAGTTTAATGAATCACTATATTTAAGATGGTTATGGAAACCAAATCTCATTGCTCTTACGTAAACATCTATTGGAACACACACCTAAGTGGATATCATTTATAATAATGTGTGTGAAATCATTACCATATGAACTATTTGTCCTCTTAAGTGATATGAATGAGATTGGAATGATCAATGAGTTAATGGAAAAAGTAGGTGCTTCCTGATCACCAAAACCGAAAAGCAAAGTCTTATTTGAATTGCTTCTTGGTGTTAGACATTGCGAAGCAAATGGATTTTGCGTCCGGGAGTCCAACACTAGAAAGTAGTGTAAAATTGTCTCTGCTTTCCGGTTTTGGGGATTGGAAAACACACATTGGGTTGAAAAAAATTTTCAAATGCCGCATATAAAACCCCTTAATTACATTTTTTGAATCTCTCCACAATTAGTTTTGTTTAAAAACAAAACTTTATGGTTCCTAGGATAAATAAAAGTTACTAATCCTTTATAGGGGTGTTTCCCTAAGTTTAAAATCTTTGACCTATAGATTATAAGTAACCTACAGATTATAAGTAGCTTAAAAATAGTTTGGTGACATGTTTACCTAAGCTGAGTAATAAGCTGCTGATAAACAGTTGACATGTTTACCTAAGCTGATAATAAATAACTTATAAACAGAAAAAATGGTAAAATGACCATTAAGGATATGTATGATAATTATTTTATGACAATATTTATTTTAATAATTGTTTAATATATTAATATAAATAAATATTATTATTTTGATATAATTATTTTTTTAATTGAAATAATTATTTAAATTATTCATTGAGTAGTAAATATAAGTAATATTTTTATATTATAATCTAATACATTTGTTTTAAAATTTACAACAAAATAAACACATGAAATGTCAAGAAGTTTCATTTGCAAACATATCCCGCATTCCTAAGCGTAATTACTCAAGTCTTGATCTTGACTAAAAATATATTAAGCTTGTTCTCTAACCGTGCTCGGGTCTAAGTTTGGTTGATATGATTCATTTTTAGCCACCTTGGATACATAGTCTAACACTTTCTTTTTTCAAATGTAGTTGTGTAATGTCATCGTTGCAATTACAATATCAATTTGAGTGTCAAATGTATAATACGACATATCTGTTAAAATTGACCACCTTGCTTTCCACACACCAAAAGTACATTCTACAAAATTCCTACATGAAGAATGCAAAAAATTAATGAACACATTATGCATGTTTTCATTCCACTTCACAGACATCTATTATATTAGTATAAATAATAAGTAATAAGAAAACACATATTCACAATTTTTTTTGCATAATAAACAGATATCAATTAAGTAGAATACGGAATGACATAAAACAAACATATTAAGCATATAACAATATCAAAATCCTCAAAGCCCTCATTGATTTGCCATAAATCCTAAGCAAATTGGAATCCTAGAACTCATTACATTATAAAATATGAAACATTTAAAAAAAAAAAGGGGGGGAACATCTACCTTAACTATTCGCAGCTTCAATCCAAAAATGAGCAAGTAATTGATGAGACAAAAAAATCCAGCCAAGAAAGAATGGAGAGAGGAGAGAAAAGAAGTTATTGTTCAATGGGGAGTTTTCTCGATGAAATTTAGGTTATTGAGTTTAAAGTTATTTGAAGAATATTAAAATTACATAAGAATATATGGGTAAATATGTTGGTCAACTCAAAACTCCTTATAAGTCATTTTAAAAAAAAGTAGGATTTGTAGCTTATAAAATAACTCCTTATAAGAAAAAAAAAATAAGCTAAAGGAAAAACATATTCTCACGGCTTATAAGCTGAAAACTTCTTATAAGAAGGTTTTACCAACTTATAAGCTTAGGGAAACACCCTCATAATCTACTTATTCTGTCTTCCACTTCACCCGAGTTTTTTTCATTACCATGCTTGGAGAAATAAAATAAATATTAAAAGTATTCAATAAATTGTATGTAATGAAGAAAAAAAAATCTTTCCTAGTATTAGAGACCAGAAAGCAGTTATAAATTAGTTTGCTCCCCAATTTTTAAAATTAGGAAGGAAAAAAAATTTATATAGTGGCTTCCCGGTATTAACACCCGAGAAGTAGTTAAAAAATTCCTCTACTTCCCGATCATATATATCAGAGAGCAAATTGTCAACTTCTTGGTGTTGAGCACCTGAGAAGTAAAGGAGTTTTTGAAAAGATTCCCGGATATCGGGACCAAATAAAAAATTTAAATTTTGCATCCATACTATAAAAAAAAATGGTTCGAAATTATAACCTCTCTAGATAGAGGGATCAAAAAAAAACAAAACGTATGTATATTCTATACATTCAATGTCTCTATATAGCACAAAATGATCTATATTATGTCAAAAACCCTAATAATGTAGAAAACATATATTTTAGGAGCAATTGAAGAAATTTTTTGAGTTATTTGGTGGAAGGAAGTCTGTCGATATGATTAGGGTTTGAAAATGAATAAATTTCAAGATGTTATGTTTCGTAGGATCTGGGTTTCATGAATTAAGGTTAATTCAATTTGTGATTTTTTTATAAAAAAAATTACTTCTTTGTTCGAGGATATATATATATTTATAAATTTGATGGGTCATTTTGTGATAATAATATATAAATTCAAATATTAAAATAGATGGACATATGTGACTTTATACATTATTTAAAACATATGAAAATATCTTTAATTCATTTTTTAATATGAAATTTATTTTTAACACTCCCAGCTTACTACTATGATATTCAAAATTCTCAGATAAAAATCCTTTAGTTAAAATGTCTGTAACTTACTCATTTGAATTGCAATAGACCAGCTCAACTTCCTTGTTTATTACTACTTCTGTAACTTAATAAAATTTAACATTGATATACTTGGTCCTTCCATGATTGACTGGATTTTTAACTATTGCAATGGCTGAAGTGTTATCACAGTTGATTATCATAGTAGCTTCTTCGACTAACATTCTTTACTCCTTCAAAACAGCTACAGTTGCTGCTATATATTAAGCTTCTACAGTGGATTATGCAAAAATTTTCTTGTTTCATTGATTTCTAGCAAAATACACCACTACAGTTGAAAATACAAAGCATGTTGTGCTTTTCAAAATCATCAGCACTTCATGCCTGATCACTATCCATATATCCCTGAAACTTTTCTTCTTTTCTTTCACACCAGATTCCATACTCAAAGGTTTCTTTGATATATCTTAATACCCTCTTGTAAGCTCCTAAATGAGACAAACTAGGAGAATGCAAAAATCTTGAAAGAAAACTTATTAAGAACATTAAATTAGACATTGTAGCAGTAAGGTACAAGAGACTTCTAATCAAGCTTTTGTAATAAGATTGATCAGCCCTTTCTTTACCATCAATCTTTGACAGCTTTAGGTTTGTAACAAATGCAGTTGTCAATTGCTTACAACTCTACATCTTGAATTTTTTAAGCAAATCCTTAGCATACTTTATTTAAGATAGAATATGCCATGTTTGAGCAGTAAAACCTCCATTCCAAGAAAGTATTTCATTAATCCAAGTCTGTCATCTTAAAGGTTTTCAACATTCTTTCCTTAAACTTCAACACCTCTTGAGTATCACCACATATTACGAGAAAATAATTAACATAAAGAGAAATGATTAATCTTCTTGAACTGGTACCCTGCTTAATATAAAGTGTAGGCTCATTAATGCTCCTCCTGAAACCATTCTTAGTAAAATAACTATCGATTCTGTCATACTTGGCTCTTGGAATCTGTTTCAATCTATATAAAGCTTTATCAAGCTTGTACAATTTTTCTTTTTCTCCTGCAATCACAAACTCATGTCTTGCAACTGGCCCGAAAGTCTCTCCATAATTCACCATTGCTTGTTGAGAGTAACCTTTAACCACTAGTCTTGCTTTGTGTTAAAAAATAGAGTCACAAGAATTGAGCTTTGTTCTATACAACCATTTAACCCCAATCACTTGTCTGTCCATAGGTCTGCAAGTAAGCTGCCATGTTTTATTCCTTTTAATCATGGAAATCTCCTCTTTCATTACTTCTCTACATTCCTTAAATATTATTGCTTCTTAACAGTTTGATGGTTCACCTGGAACAAAACTACACTTTTCATAAACTTCATCAAGGGTTTTAGTTTTTAACACAGGAGAATCACTCTCTGCCATGTAATCTTCATCAGCTTGAATGTCAAGATCATTGCTTTCTTTAGAAACTTTTTCCTCATTACTTTGAACTCTGTGAACCTCCCAATCCCAATATGAATTCTCATCTACTTGAACATCTCTGCTGATCTCAAGTTTGTTTGTCTTTAAGTTGAATACCCTATAACCTCTTGTGTTATCTGCGCACCCTAGAAGGATTCCAACTTGAGCTTTGTCATCAAATTGTGTCCTTTTAACTGCTGCAATGTGAGAATAGCAGGTGGAACCAAATGTTTTGAGATGTCTCACATAAGGCTTTCTACTTATCCAAGCTTCATCTGGATTCAACAACCTTAGTTGGAACTCTATTTAGTAGATACACTGCAACATGAACAACCTAACAATTATATATATTAAAGATCTTGAAGGTAGTTCTTTTCTTTTCTTTCTTTTTTCCTTTTTTCTTTTCCTTTTTTAAACCGAGGTTATATATTCCTTGCATGGGTTGTAAATGCCTATTTATTATTAAGAGTAAGTTTGGTTGTTGGCATTAGAGGTACCAATTTAAGTCATGATACGACGGGTTAACACGATACGAACTCATTTAAAATTTAATTAGTTGCCATGAAAGGATTCGATTCAACAAGATAAACTCATTAAAATTCTAATTTATATTTTTTATTAAATATATGGTAAAAAAACCTTTATTTTGTAAAGTTTTATATTATATCTATCATATTTTAGATTAATATTGCAATAATCTTATTTATATTTAGTATTATATTTATAATGATATTATTTAATTAATTAATATTAATATAATTTTTAAATTAAATTATATTATTTTTCAATAAATAAGTTGATACGATAATAAATAGAATAATAAATAGGTTTATAATATTTATTATAAAATATTAATTTCTCTCATTTTAAGTGCATATGTATCAGATTTTGAATGGAAGTCCTACCATCATACGTGGTAGGACCGTCCCACCCAAGATTTTCTCGTTGGGGTGAGATTGACACGACACGATAACACAATTTTTCACCTCTAAATAGGAGGGATGATAATTAGTTACATATAGTAAATAATAAAAATAATAATAAGGATTTTTTTAAATAGATAAATAATAGTATTTATATTTATATATTATATAAAATGATTCCAAGAAGTGCGGATGTGACAACTTAGAATTCTTATATTAAAACTTAAAAATGGGGTTCAAGTTTTGGTACTAACTACAAATCTACCACTCAATTTATCATACTTAAAAATTATTTTAATCTCTTATTGCTTATTACAAATCTACCACTTAATTTATCATGTAATTCAATTATATTAAATATATAATAAATGTTAAATTAATATATAATAATAATGATTATAATTAATATGTGTCACTTAATTTATTACTTGAATTGAATTCCATTAAATATATCACCATCATTCAATTACTCCATTTGAATAAAACAACACTTTCAAAATTAAATAATTTTAAAATATATAATTTTAAAAAATACTATTGATAAAATAGAAAATTATTTAAAATTTATTTAAATAATTATTTGAATATGTTTACTTAATTTAAATAAGATTAAATAATTTATTAAATATATAAATTCTGAAAAATTGTATAAATATAAAATAATAAGTTATTTTAAAATTATATTTTTATTTAATATTTAAATAATTATTTTAATATTCTAAATTATTTTACATCTATATTTCAACCATGGCGGTTTCATTACCTAGTTTAGTGATAAGATAGATAGATAAATAGTAGTAAGAAAGGTGTCGACTGACTGATGGATAGTTATTAAGTAAATATTGTTAATTACATAGGTAGATAGATAGGTTAGGTTTGGCTGCAAAAGTATTTGTTTTAGGGCATTATTATTTTTCATTATCTTTAGTGTCTTAAATGTATTTTCAACTATTTTAGGCCGTGTTTTCGGATTTGCAATTTAATTAGCAATATTGGTAAAGCTAGTGTTTAATTAAATAATAAAGTTAAATGATACAGATTGATATAATATAAATATATAATTTTATATTTAAAATGAATTAAATTAATATTTAAATTATATGAAAATAAATGGAAAAATTATATAAAATGGATCAAACAAACTTTAAAAATTTAAAACTAAACCAACAAAATTTTATTTTTATTTTTTAGTCATCCAAACTTTGATTTTAAAAAATAAACCTTCACACCTTCACAAATTCTCTTCACAGACCACCTTCGCAGAGAAGTGTAAAAGGTCTCCACAAAAGGGTAAATTGGTCAATTTGGTTCATTTTTTAAATGTAAAAGTTTGAAAGATTATTTTTGTAAAGTTTTTAAATTTGAGCTATACAATGTAAACAAAAGTTGTAAAATAACAAAAATGAAAATAACCCAAAATAAATTAAAAAGTTTAATAAATTTATTTTACTTATATTTTGTTAAAAAAATGATTTCATTTTATCTTTACTAAAAAAATTTATTAAAAATAAAATAAAAGAGACTTTTGAAAAAGAATTTATAAAATAATTAATAATATATTTAGACCAATAAATTAAATATTGGTAAAGAGGACAAAGAAATAATGTTATATACGCGGTCACTGAACCTTTTTAGGACTGTCAGAAGGCTTAGGGGAAGTATTTTCTTCTTTGTATCGTAAACCCTCGAAGAATTGAGTTAAGAGAGGATTTCAGTAGTGTTTTATAAAGTATTTTTTTAATTGAATTCTTTGTATGTAATGATCCTTATTTATAGAGTTTCTTGGGATGTTAGTGGGAAAATAACCTATGACCTTCGAGGGTCGAAGGGGAGCCCAAGTACTTAAAGGTCAAAAGATCAGACAATGCAAATGTCCCCAAAATAGGGGCCCAAAATGGGACCCTTTTCGGCCAAAGCATGCTTCGGTCGAAGTAAGCCTATCAGCATCTATATTCGGCCGAAGATAGACATCACACTGGGACCAGCAAGGCTCTCTCATCACAAAGGGGCCTAAGCCCAATCAGCTTTGCATGTGGCCTCTTGAATCAAGCCCAACTGAGGTATCCTTCTCTGACTACAACAAGGAGGTTAAGTCCAAGAAAGATTTGGAATTCCAATCCATATAGAAGTAGGACCTAGACATCTCTTATAAATAGGGGTGGGGGATAATTGCAAAAGGATTTGATTTTCATTCACTAGAGCTAAAACTCTGTGAGATCACTCTGTAAGCTTTCAAGCTATTTTTTCAAGCAATCTTAGCCTTATTTTTTGGCTGTGGTTTATTTGGCACCACAGATGTAAATTGGGATATTTATATTTTACAACCGTAGGTTTGCAATATTAGCAAAAAAAACTCCACTATTTTATTTTAAATAAAATATCACTTTTTAGAATATTCTATCCATTTTATTGTCCATCTTTTAGTGGGATGAACAACAACCAAGGGAATTTTGATAATCTAAAAATTTTAAAAAAAAAGGCAAAAAAATTATTGGTTAAAAATGAAATAGTGCATTTTTTTTACTAATATTATAAAAAGCAGTGATAAAATGGAAATATCTCTTGTAAATTCATAAAAATTATTACTTGTTATTTTGCTATTAGTCAGGATTATTATTGATTATTTCTCAATTAATATTTCAATCCTATCAATCTGTTTCCTAATAAACTACTATTTCATTTTTTCCTTAGGTATATTCTATTTATTTATTTAGGGAATTATGGATAGCTGGATCAATCTTTCCGGAATGATATTTGTCCCTCGAAAATAAGGAGATTTTATTCAGCCATGTCACCTCACTCGATAATAGATTTAGGTCGAAATCTTTATCGTTGATGGCAAGTTTTGTTGGCCTGTTTTTTCGGCCGAAACAAAATATGACCTAGGCCTTAGTTTGTTGCAATAGAGAAGCTTGCATGTACGGTCTTCCAGGATGTCCTTCATGGGGTCAAAATTTCTAAGATTCTTCCTTGGGTAGGGTTTAGTTTTAAGAAGTTGGGAACAAAGGACTGGAATAAAGGCCTCCTAACTTTTTGTCTATTCCATCATGACCACTATAGTAATCCCATTACCGTGAACAATGTGTAGGGTCGGGTGCGACAATATAATGTTTGTCTCATATGTTATAGGTGATAATTTCACGTCAAATAATGTAACCTTGGAGTCACAAACGATGACTTTGTTCGAAATAGCATGATCCTAAATGAATAGCACGTGACATCATACTTCTTCTAATAGCTTTAATAGGAAGGCGGACATTAAATGTTGATCATGATTGTAGAGGTCAAATTTCTTTTAGCCTAGTTCGGGACCAAGACTCAAGCCCAAAACTCTAAAACAAGCTGAGGCCATGGCCCAGGCCCGATTATTCCGAGAGGCCCAGATCCAATCCTTTCAAATGGTCGTTTGGCCCATGATCTCGCCGAGGCTGGTCAACTGGCCGAGCCTGTCGCTAGCCAAATCCCTGATCTTGAGAGATCCTTTCGCAAGGATCTCGATATGATCGGTCAGACGGTTTTTCAACCCTATATAAATAAGAGGTTTACCCCTTTCATCGACACAGGATCTTTGACTTACCATAGTGACGGTCGAAATTTCTAATAACCTAGTGGAAGTATATATTAATGACATTAGCTATTCATTAACCTACTAACACAAATTCTACATAAGAGAGTCATAAAGAGGGTTAGGGAACAACTAAACCCAAGGAAAGATGAAATCTTGATGTTAAAGTTGGAACCCCTTTAAGAACTTGGAACACTTCTTCTCTTGGTATCACTTGGTAGGTAGATTCTTCTTCTTCTCTTACTTTAGCACCTCCCCATTCTAGCCTCCAGAGATCCTTTCAAAAACCCTACAATTTTCTTTTTATACTCTTAAAATTTTCTTTCCAAAATGTCCTCCAAGAAAGCCAAGAGTCACCAACTTTTTGCGTTTCGGCGCCCTGGCTTTGCCAGGGCACCAACCAGGGCGCAGGGTCTCTTTGTCTTCCTAAGCGGCCTGGTTGGTGGCTTGGCAAAGGAGGACAGGGCTCGACGATGCTTGCAGTACCAATTTTGGCGGCTTGGTCGAAGGCTCCAGGGTGCGGTAAGGGTTTCGGTACCATTTTTGGCGGCCTGGTCGAAGGCTTCAGGGCGCGGACCGAGGCGCGGTCAGGGTTTCGGTATAATTTTTGGCGCCCTGGTCAAGATGTTGATGGCCTTGCACGAGTATCCAGGGCGCTACTAGGGCGCCGAGGTCTTCTTTGGCCTTCCATTTTCTCATTTTCTGCTCTCCTTGAATCCTCGAACTTTCTTTACTCGAATGCATGATCTTCTATCTGGTTTTCTCATCATTTTCACCTCTTGACCACAGATCCCGAAATAATCAATAATTGGATCATCGTAATTGTTAATTCAAGCAAAAAGGTGGCTAAATAGAGTCTAAGTTTATGAATAATAAAATAGATATCATAAAGCTCTGCCGAAATTACTCCACATAATGCTATCATCTTCGATTACACTCCGATGCATAGATCACGACTTCGCTCACCAGCTTTATTCTAATCAAACGAGCCCAGAGCTCTATCAAGTGTTGTATTCCTCTAAGTTACTTCATTCCGACGGGAATGACAATAAACAAGAAGTCATCATTTACTTCATTTTTTACTTTGTTTACATTCTTTAAAGTATAGAACTGACTTGAGCGTCGGAGTACCTACGGCAGACACCACACAAGTGTCCCAAGGTTCGGTTGGACGTATCTCTTTTACTTTTTGCAAGATCCCTTTGCTTTAGGAGTCGGTCTCTAATCTTCCGAGACAATCCGGTTTCGTCAGGGCGGATCAAGTTGTGTCCGAACCACTACAATGATAATCCCTATTAGGTCCCTCAGAAGTTTTCTATAAATATTTTTTTGTCTCTGTCCCTTTTTCTTCTCTGTTAAATTTCTGAAGGTTCATCTTCCTCACCGTTTTGGTGATCATGTACCCCCGGAAATTTCCTACTTTTACCTTAATAATTATTCAAAATATCCTTTTTGTATTCGCTACTGTATCCTCCTGTAGAGCTATCTATCTTCCTTTTTGAACATTTCAAACGAAAATGAACCTTAAAGATCTCTTTTTATTATTGGTTTTATTGCATGTAATGCTCCTGGATATCATCTATGCTTAAAGATGCTTTTGAGAGCTACTTTCCATGACAAGGATAGTTGTGGAAGGTTATGAGCATAAGAAAAGTTTTTAGACACTCCGAGTTCTCTCAAGTGCTTTACCCACTTTTTAATTAGAATCTATTAAGCACATATGAGCTATTTTGAGTATCATCCATCTTAAAACATTCTCGACACTAGTGGAGTTTATTATGAACACTATATGATATAGCCTGCTTCTAGCGCTACATCCATCTTGAAGTTCTTTCGATTGCTACATAACTATAAGGAAGTCTTCGGGCACTATATACTCTTAGTGACTCTTTCCAAGCACTCTAAGAGCATCTCTAATAGAATATAGATATGAGATTATGCGGCTCTAGAAAATAGAGAGCGTGAATAATGACGTTGCTGAATATTTAGAAATAGACAGCTTCTATTTAAAATAGTGTTGCAGTTTTCACCATTTATTTTTTTATTAATAAAATTTTAATTAAATTAAATCTGTACCGCAGAAAAAAAAAAAAGAAATGATAAGATTGATTTAATATAATAGTATAAAGATATTTATTTAAATGAGTTGGTTGTGAATTCTACCCTCCAAAAATAGCAATTCAAGCTCACAGTGTGAATAATAAAAGGAATATTTCCATTTTACTATCGTAGGTTTGCAACTTTAACCAAAAGACCTCTATTGTTTCATTTTTAGCCAAAAAAAAACACATTTTAACATTTTCTGTCAATGTTACTGTTCAATCATTAGTGGAGAATAGTAACAACGGGCATTTTCGTATTTTATAACCTTTTAAAAATAAGAAAATTACTTTAAAGTTATTTTTTAACAAACAAATAATTTTAAATTACCAAAATACCTCTAGTTACTATTTATCCACTAACGGATGAACACTAAAATGGAAGGAATATTCTACTGCTGGTGATTAACTTTTTTTTTAAAAAAAATAAAAATTGGATAATATCGTAAACCTACGATGGTAAAATGGGAAATCCCATAATAAAGTATGCCACATCAGTCTGACATTTGAAATAAAATCTACTGTTGTGATCAATTTTTTAAAAAATTCTTCACGTAGTTGATGTGGCTGTGAAGATATTCTTAATTCACATGTTATTGGAGATGCTCTTGTCATTTTCTTCGATTATCTCCTCCCGCTGGCTTCATATTTAAATATTCCGTTGGCTTGTAATTTTCTCCTTTAACCTCATTTTCATAGGTAGAGGATGGACTTGCTGACTTTTGCCTTTAACTTATCATAACCTTTATTTCATTCCTATTTAATTATTTCACTAGAGATGGACATAAAACCCAAACCAGCCAGATCTAAATCTACTGAGACCGGATCAAAAATTGTCAGTCAACTGTCCAAATGGTCCCGGTCTGATTTAAAAAATTGAGACAGGTTATATTTGTCGTCCAGTCCAACCCCAGTCCTTTAGAGGCCGGACCGGATCGATAAATAATATATATATATATATATATAAAACTATATATTTATTTATCAATTTGTATATATGCATAATAAAATATACAAATAAAATAGTGATAATAAGCAAAATTAGACTTTTTCAACTTTTTTATTTTAGTTTTAGACCAACCCTAAATTTTTTACACTTTTAAACTTTTTTATAAAAAAATTGCAAAACTAAACTTTTAAATTTTTTTTTTTTTTTTTTTGCAGAAAATTAGCTTCCTGGTATTACTACCGGAAAGCAAGCAAATTTCAATCAGCTTCCCAGTGTGTAATACAGGGAAGCAAAATTTTGCTTCCCTGTATTACACACAGGAAAGCTGACAAAATTCAAGTCAGCTTCCCGATGTGCAGTACCGGGAAGCTGAAATTCGCTTCCCGGTATTACACACCGGGAAACTAGTTTGAATTTCACCCGCTTCCCGGTACTACACACCAGGAAGCTACTGGATATGTGTTTTCTCGGTATTAAAGGGTAAAATGGTCATTTTGATCTATTTTTTGCAAAAAAAATTTCAAAAAATTTAGTTTTGTAAAAAATTAAATGTTGATCTAAAAATATAATTTTTTTAATAAAAAATCTAAAAGTGCAAATTACCCAATAAAATATTTAAAACAAAAACAATTACATGTATTTATTTTATAGATGGATCGAATCAGATCAAATTATATATTAAAATTTTTAAGATTTATTTTAATATTTAATTTGAATTTAGTATTGATGAGTAATTATAATATTATAAATGGACACTATAAATGTACGTGTCAAATTTATAATACATATAATTCATAAATTTTATTTTAAAATTATTTGAAAAATTTTTTATATGAAAATTGAAAAGCCCATTAGAAGCCCAACTTAATTGAACTAGATCGGGACTAGGATCGGTTGGGACCGGACAGACTGATCTTACATTTTAATTGGTCCAATTCAATCCGAAATTTTAGGACAGATTATATTAACTGGTGTGGTTCAGATCCAGCTCGGGACCTTGCCTACCCCTATGGTTTACTACAAAAATGATAAATATTAGAGTGGTGATAATGTCATCCCGTTTTTTTTTTCCGTATGTACATCCATTCAATTTTACACCCCAATTAAAAAATTTAAAATATTTAAAATATTTGATTTGTATTTGAATCTCATTTAGTTCCAATTATATCCTTTAAATTATGTATCCCGTGAATATTTTTTATTTTCACACAAAAAAATCAAAGAAGAAAACCGAAAAATTCAAGCGAGATGGACGTGATATCACTAAAAGTGATATTAGTCACTAAAGACATGCCCAAGCGTGTCGTCGGCTTATTTAGTTTAGAAACTACAATGAATGTAGGTTTTGATTTTGAAGTCTTGTTTTGGTGCAGTGTGCTGTGCAGTTGAGTCTTAATTTAGGTTAGTTTTAATATAATTCGTTGTTTCTTTTTTAAAAAAGAATGTATAGTGAGCTTGGTGTTATGAAATTGTCCGCATTGTGTATTTTATATACAATAAAAGATGTAGTATAGTTGTTTTATAGGACTGTGTTATATACAAGTATAAACCCTATTTGAATTTCATTACTGTAATTCTTTATCTGTATTTTCTTTTAATATTTTATTAAGTACTATTTGATTAAATAGAAAATTGTAAGATATACATATATCTTTATTGTTAACGCTATCAGTAGAAATTGTTGTTTTTTTCCATGATTCTACCTAATTAGAAGGGAGAATCAATTTAGGGTTTAAGATGTGTGAAAAAGATCATTTAGGATTTAAGATTAGTAAAAAAAAACAATTAGAGTTTAAGTTAATCTAATAATTTGAATTTTAAAAAAATAGAGTATATTTACGAATAATAATTTGCCCTTTAAGTAATTTTACATTATATTAATTTTAATCTTATCAAATTAGGTAGTGTAGAGTGTATAAACAGGAAAAATAGGTGGCATTATCGCCCCCTAAGTATTAATGAGTATTTATAAATAGGGTTTATCTAAACTATATCTAGAAAGCAAGGTTAAATGCATTATTTATTATTATATCATAGAGGATTAATATGTGTGAATGGAGGGCTAATAAGCAATTTTAATATATATATATATATATATATAAAAGAAAGATAAATGGGTAGAAATAAGTGATCAGATAAATATTAATTTATAATTTGTAATTCCTAATTAGTAATTAGGAAGATAGATAGGTAGGTAGTAATTAATAATTAGATTAGATACTACATATTTCTTACTTTGAATTTAACCCTACTAATGGATGAATGGGTGATCACTATGCCTGCAATGATATTTTTAAGGGTTATTTTCATTTTTGTTATTTTATAACTTTTATTTACATCATATAGTCCAACTTCAAAAATTTTAAAAAAAAATATTTCAAACTTTCATTTTTAAAAAATGAATCAAATTGACCATTTTATCCTTCTGTGAAGATCTTTTACATTGATATGTGAAGGTGTGAAGGTGGTCTGTGAATAGGACCTTCACATATGTGATGGTCTATTTTTGAAAATCAAAGTTTGAGTGGCTCAAAAATAGAAATAAACTTCTATTGGTTTAGTTTTGAATTTTTAAATTTTATTTGGTTTATTTTATATAATTTTCCCTATTTTTAATTAGGATGATGGTAAGATGAGTAAGGCAAAGAGGAAAAGACTTAGGTGCCATTTATTTTTCTGATTTAAGATTAAATAGGTCTGAAAACTTAAATTCAGCCACTTTACAACATTTATTTTTTGAAAAAAGTATTTGAAATAAGTGAATTGGATGTAAAATATTCAGATAATTTTTGCGCTGAAATCTGAATGCAAATCACTTAATTCAATTTTCTGATTGAATGGACCTAAATGTCTTCAACCATAAGTTATTTGAACAATTCTATTAAATGTTTCAAATCAGAATTTATTTTTGTTTTTCTTTTTTTAAATAGACTATCAATTTATAATTGTGAATTCCTATATGATTAATTGTAAATATATGCATTTATTATATATATATATATTGTAAATTTCAATAAAAATAATAATTGTTATTTTAATATTTTCTTAAATACACTTTACTTTTAAAAAAATAATTTTCTCTCAAAAAGAGGAGTGTAGATAATTAAATATTTACTTTTTTTATGTATATGTAATTAAATATAATCACATGACATTTTTATCTTAATTCATGTGAAGGTAATTAAAATTTTATTTTGGATTTAAAATAATTGTAAACAATGATTTGCTTTAATAAAATTTTAAATTTTATTAAAAATATTTATTATAAATAATTATTAGTAAAATAAAATGAATTTTATGTTATTCGTTAAATAAAAATGAATTTTATGTAGAAATATTATTATTATATTTAATATATATGTTTACTTTAAATTTCATACGATAAAAATATTTATAAAGTAATTTATATTTAAAAAATAAATTTAAAAAATTATTAGTAAATATAACATAGAAAATTACTATAAATATAATAGAATCTGTTTTAAGGATAAAATAGTAAAATTATAAAATATCACTTATTTTAAGATGGATAAAACATTAAAAAAATAAATTAGTAAACATCATAATTGAATTAAGACTTTTTAATTTAGTGCTTAAATTTAATACTATTAAGATTTCTGTGAAAAAAACAAACAGAGTTTTAGGTAGGTCAGGACTACCACATAGGATTTGACTCAGCCAACTACTAATTGACATAGTTGGTATGATGTGTTATTATCTCTCTCTCTTGATATACACGCGTCAATTAATGGTTGATTCGACCTAAATTCTAGATGGTACGACCTACCTAACTTTTTTCAATATTAAGAAGCTTAACATTCCATGTCTATTTTTATTGTCTATTTTAAGTGACAATATACCCTTGAAAAGTAAATACAAATGGGTAGATTCATGATCATTACTTTAACAACATATAAGCCATTCCAGCTTTAAATTAAATAGTATATTTAGACTTTACATAACGAGACGTGAGTTTTCGAAATATCCCCATCGGTCATGTATTGATTTATTAAAAAATATTTACTCCATTTTTTACTGATTGCAATATATTTTCCATACACGCCATCAAATATTTATCTTTAACTATAAATATTTTTAATTATATATGACTAAAAGTTATAATAATATAATATTTAAAAAATAGACATTAATATAAATAAAACAAAATCTCACTTAACTATATTATTTATTTTGTGAAACAAATTGAATGATAAATAGTGCAAACTGTACTAATGTTTCACGTATTAAATAATTGGAGGTAGTAATAATAGAGTTAAATAATAAATGCCCCTGTATTTGTACAATTTTTTCAGTTAACTCTCTGTACAAATTATCATCTCAATTAGCCAACTTTTGTTGCGATTTTGTCATAGTTAGCCTATTCGTGTTGGCACGACGCTTGACGTGGTCATTTGATGTGCAGTGTGAATAGCCATATGTCGTCAAATGACCACGTCAAGTGTCACGTTAGCACGGAAGGGACTAACTGAGACAAAAATAAAAAAATACGGAGTGTAACTGAGATGTCAATTTGTATAGGAGTTATTCAAGAAAACTTATAAATATATAAAATAAAATAATTTTAAAATTATATAACTATAATTAAACATTATAATTTATTTTTGGTTTATTCAGATAGTTTAAATAATTCATTCTTTTAAATTCATTTCAAAAGAATCATTTTTAAATCATTTTAAAGAATACCATTTATAAATTTTATTTAAATTGATTTTCAATCTATTTAATTTCTTTTGGCTAAACTTTCTATTAAGAATTTTTATAATATATTTTATAATAATATTGTGACTCGTTAGAGATGAATAATATTTTGTCTTTGTATCAATTTTGTTTTAATTCTAATTTAAATACTTTGATATCTACTGAGATTGGTTAATATTTTAATTGATTATGTAAAATATCTAAAATAGATAGTTAGGTCAATGTGATAAGTTGTAATAAATAATTATACATACATTTTTATTTTAAAATCATTTTTATTTATATATTTTAAAATTTTTAAAATTTCTAAGTTAATCCATTATACAAATTGTCATCTCAGTTAATTTCTTATACTTATCATTTTATCTCAGTTAGCCACTCATTGATGATGTGGCGCCTGCCATGGTCGTTTGATATGTGACATGGGCGATGTGTGTCAGGCCACATCATACATGTAGAAATTAACTGAAACAAAATCACAACTACAAGGGACGCAGCAAAACAATATTTTATAGAAATTAACTGAAACAAAATCACAACTACAAGGGACGCAGTGAAACAATATTTTATAAAAAGAGTTAACTGAAAAAATTCTACAAATACACGGATCCATCTATTATATAACCCTATAATACTTTTATAATAAATTTAACTTTAATAAAATATAAATATGATTATTGTATTATAAAATTAAAATAAAATAGCAATAATAAAAGGTATTATAAAATGGGTCAACCGCTGATATATTTTTAATTACATCAGACTTGTTTATGGTAAACCATTTTAATCTTTAACTCTAATTTACTATAAAAGATTACATACTATATCAATCCAAATTGGTGTAGAGGGTGAGTTTCAAGCACATTTAACAAATATGGTTAAAAAAATAAAATAGAAGTTTTAGGCACAATGAAAACTATCATGAAACATGTAGAGCTGACTTTGAGGATTAATATTAAAAGCAAAATTTTTTATTGGAAAAGGACCATATGCGTATTTTATACAAATGTTAAATTAAAGTATGGTGTAATGGTGGTGGGTGAAATTAAATGCATGGTTGGTGAATTTGGTTACAAGTAATTCCAATGAGATGTTCTTCTGTGAAGGGGTGGTGTGTTGAAACATGTAGAGTTGACTAGTCCGGTCATATTGATTTACAAAAAGGGAAATAATGAGCATTAAATGTTTTCTTCTAAGTGAAAATGTATTATACTGTTGTATTTGGTAACATTTTATTTTGTAATAAGATGGTTCCATGGAATATTTAGAGTTGACTTAGCAGTCAGGTTTGAAATTGAATACCAAAAGGATCAAAATGGGCATTTTATGCCTTCTTGAAAGTGAAAAAATGTTATAATAAGTAGAATTTTATTTTGTGATTAGATGGCGTCATCGAATATGTAGAGTTGATTTAGCAAGCTCGTTGAAATTGAATTGGAAAAGGATTATAATGGGCATTCGATGCATTTTTGAAAGTGAAAATGTATTATAATTTTATATTCGGTAGAATTTTATTTTGTGATGTGGAGGTGTCATGAAATATGGCAGAGTTGATTTAAGTCTAATTTTTAAAATTTTATTTCAAAAATAAAGATATAAAATTTTTCTAAAAACAAAAACAAGTATTAAAGAATCAAAATGTCTTTAAAGTAGTTCGAAGTTCAAGAATTTCATACTAGAAATATATAAATGATTTTGATTATTAAACTAATCCTAACTAGAAAAATAATAATAATTTTTATAGTATTTTATTAGATTTTTAATATATTACAAATTCTTTTTGTTGTTAACTAATTAGATAGTTAAATTTTAATTAAATTTCAATTTCAAATTAAAAAAAGTGATACACAACTATGTTGTCTATCCATACAAATTTTGCTATTTCATCATTCACAACTTCTATTTTACACAGTCATATCGTCTCATGCTCACGTTCCATTGTAGATGCTCTTAAATCATTCGCGAGCCAACACTCTATACCAAAACCCTAGGTAATGATATTTTAATCGTTTCCTTATATGTTGATGATCTCAATGGGAAGATGATGATGGACTTTAAAGAATACACGATGGAGACGTTTGAGATGACAGACTTAAGTTTGTTACACTACTTTCTTAGAATAGAGATCCATCAAGAAAATTCTAGAGTATTTATATCTTAGAAAAAAATATATACAGGAACTTCTAAAGAAGTTTAATATGAGTGGATGCAAGTCAGTAGCAACACCACTAGTTACTATTGAAAAATTCTAAAAAGAAGATGGATCAAAGAAGGCAGATGGATCATTGTATTGAAGTATAATTGGAAGTCTATTGTACTTGACGGCTACAAGATCCGACATAATGTACGTTACAAGAGTCTACTATCAAAATTCATGCAAGATCAGACTTAAGTACATTATGGAGCAGCCAAGAGAATTCTTTAGTACTTGTAAGAAACAAAAGACTATTGGATATGGTCCAAGCTTCCAAAAACTACTCATTAATGGGATATACAGATAGTGATTGAGCAAGATCAATGGGTAACATGAAGCATATTTCTGGTTATACATTTACAGTTGGATTTGAGATCTTCTCATTAGCATCTAAGAAGCAAGTCATTGTTGCTCAATCATCGGCTGAAGTAGAATATATAACAGCAACAAGTGTACTAGTCTGGAAATTCGGCTTAAGCGAATTTTTGAAGACATGGGAGAGATATAGAAGGAAGCTACAAAGATTTACTGTGACAACAAATCAGCGATCACAATGACAAAGAATCATGTATTTCATAGTCAGATCAAGCATATAAGTATCAAATATCATTTCATTCTAAAAGTTAAAGCTAATAAAGAAATCTAGATTGACTACTGCAGAGCTGAAGATCAATGTGCCAATATATTTACGAAAGCAATTCCAAAAGGTAAGTTCGAGAAACAGTGAAGTATTATGGGAGTAACCGAAATGTGCATTAAGAAGTGTTAAAAATAAAATACTTCACATTTCTCTAATAAAATCTAGTAAATATGATAACTGTGTTGGTGCGAGAAGACACCTAGTAAATATGATAACTGTGTTGGTGCGAGAAGACACCGTATTATTCTAAAATAGAATTGTCTAAGAGTGTGTTTGGCACTAGATGTTACATTAGCGATTAGCTGTTAACTGTTAAAGTAGCGATTAGCTGTTATCTGTTAAACTAGCGATTGAAGTAACTATTTGAGATGAGTGTTTGGTAAGAACAATCAGATGTTGAAGTAGCTGTTAGATATAAAATGACGTAAAAGGATAATATATTATTTTTATTATTTTAATTTATAATATAGTTTATTTTATTTTTAGTACTGATATTCATCTATTAAATGATTTTTAAAAGATTTTTAATTAAAATTCTTTAATATTGTATTCATCAATTAATTAAAAATATATAATATAATATTTATTAAAACATTTTAAAAATCATAAAAACTTGCAATCACCATTTAATAAATTAAAATAATATATAAATTATTATCATTAAAAAAATTAGAATATAGTTAAAGTGTAAAAAAAAATCTAGTTCAAAAGAATAATTTTTATTAGGACATTTTTGTAATAACCAAAATTGAATAAGAGTAAAATGGGAGCTTTTTGATTAGCGATTTGTGGACAGCTACATTAAGTAGCTGTCAGGAAATCGCTAATTGAACATCTAATTGCTAATCAAAAAGCTACTACCAAACACCTAAATTTCCAAATCGCTAACCTAAAATCTAATCACTAATTAAAAATCTGCTTACCAAACACACTCTAAATTTTGTAATAACCACATTTTAAATTTTGTAATAACCACATTTTAAGTTGGTTGTGTTAATAACTACATTTTAAGTTGGTTGTGTTAATAACCAACATTGATGAAGCCTATAAATAGACAATAGAGCTTTGTAATAGGTGTGATCTCCTCCTCTGTTTCTCGTTTTTTCTATTACATTTCATTTAATTGAATTTTCTAAAAAGCACTCTATTGATATTCTTCTACAATCCAACATTTCGTAATAGCAAAACTGTAAAAGTTAATTGATATGAGGTACGATTAATTGAATTTCTACATATTTTCAATTATTTGAATTTCTATTATCTTCAATTATCTTCTCTTGCTCGGATACCACTAAAAGCGTATTAAAGGAGATGGAAGATCTCCCAAGTAAAACCAATAATAGAAAAATGAGCCAAATTTGATTGTATTCCAGTCTCGGGTTTCAGTACAGTACTTATTCAGCTTATTAGCTAACAGTTTTTGTTACCACATGCAGCAAATAACACTTAAGCTACAAACTATTACTATTTACATAAATGACCTAATTTGATATACATATATATATTTATATTTTTATATTAAATTTCATCACTAACATTTTTAGTTTAGAAAATTTTAAATGATTTTAAATGTTTTTATACATTAATTTAAAATTAAAAATAATCAATATACTCAATTTATAATCATCTATTTAATTTTCTTTTCTATTGAACTATATTCTCTTCTTTCTTTTCATTTTCTATTTAACGTAATAAAACCAATCGGATTATATCCATCACTCTGAACTTAAAACAATGGGATTATAGGATCATAAAAACTTAAAAGGGGTAAAAGGTACTAACTCAAGATACAAACATACTCGTCTTTTACAAAGACATGTGTACTTCATTCCAAATTCACATAGGAACAGACTCGAAAAGCAGTGGTGACGCCAAAATGTTGGTCTTTTCCAAAACAGCATGTGCATCTCCATATAGATACACAACATGAGTGGTTCTCGCATAGTTCATAATAAACTCAACCGCAGTCTCAGACAGAATCGAATCTGTTGCCCTACATGTATTTAACTTCTTCCAAAGTCGCCTTATCAATTCCTTCACATGCTCACGAGCCTCACTCTCCGAAACACCTGTCTCATTCATGTAACATTGAACCGATTTTGGTACATCACCTCTCTTCAACTCCTCCTGTATGACCATTTTTAAATAGTCTCATATTTATTACTAAAAAAAATAATTGTAATTATAAGTTTCATATTATACCTTTGAATTTCCTAGATCGTTTAGTAATCGGAGGATTCTACATGAACAGAGTAATATATCGGGATAAGTTGCAAGATATTCTAATTCCTCTATTACTATTGGATTGGCTGACATGTACTGGTGAAGCATCATCAATGGAGCTGTACAGCTTATTTGACCATTTTTCATATACTTTTCCATGGTTGGTTTGTAACCACTGTTATACCATTTTGCCTCTAACAGATACGCTTGTAATAAACTTGTCCACTGCAAATATAGTTGATTGTATATATGATACTATAAGTTATTAAATCTTTAATTTAAGAAAATTTAAAAAAAATGGAGTTTTTATCAAAGGTCTGTTTTGAAAAACATAAAAAAATAAGTTTTTAAAAGTTTAATTTGTCACAGTCGTGAGTTATGTTTCAAACTTTTATGTAGTAAATTTTTTATAGTTTATAAAAAAATTTTTCCATTAATTTAAATTTAAAAATTATAAAAAAGGAAAAATACAAATCTTACCAGATTCTTAACATACAAAGAGATATCAATATCTTGACGTTGAAGTGTGTCATAAATCAATCCATTAATAAGGTTAAAAACTGCATAAAAATATATTCTCATATATGGAGGAAGATTCTTCATCTCCATAATATCCCATCTGCACAAATTCATCATTAAATCAACAAAAGTACATAGTCCTAAAGATTATTATCCAAGTAGGGAAAAAAATACCTCTCAAATACTTGTGTGAACAACTCAAGCTCCTCTAGAGTACCATATACGTCGTAAATGTCATCAATAGATGTGAGTAGATTATTGATCTTTGTATTTAGTATCCTCCAGGAGCTATACCGAGGCTCATAGCCGGTAGTGACAGTCCATATAAAGCAAATGACCAAACTGTCCCTGGCGAAGCCTAGTTCGGTATCTCCAAGACCACTTTGCTTCCACCACCTGAAGACTTCCTTGAGTTCTTGTTGGTAAAGTCCTTGGACGATGTTGTAGTCTAATTTTGCGAATTCGAGAAGAGTTGGGTTGAAACCTTCTTTGTTCCTATAATGATCAATGAACCATCTGGCTTCAACTCTGTTTGGTCTCCAATGAAGAGGAAGTTCTAAGGCGTGTTTTACTTCCAGGGCAAGGTTGGTGTCCATAGTGTCAAATTTCAGGTTTTGAAGTTGTTGAGTTGTGAATTTCCAAGCTTCTTCCATTATATTTTCACTTTCAAAACGCAGATATGAGGCTTCATATAGACTCAACATACCCTCCACATCATCACTAACCCAAGCTTTGAAATTTCCACTTTTGTCCAAAAAGTTGGTAAATAAATCTGCTTTCAACCAATACTAATCAATAAATTGAAACTTATTTTCCTTGTTTGAATTTTATTAAAAATTTTCCATAAATTATTACCTTCAGACACGTGAAAATCATGTTGTCGGAAAAGGGTAAACTTTAAAGCAACCTTGTATAAACTATCATTCTCCCATGCATCAGAGTCATAGATTTTCTTCAATATTATTTTTATCTCATCTTCAAAGTGATGGGCCAATCCAAGTCTTTGCAATGAATCAATCAACTCTACCTCATCGGACACCTCACTTACTTTTCCAATCATATCTTTCACCTTTCTCTTCAATACATCTGCTCGAGCCGTGTATACCTCACCCTGAATTTAAAAGGGAAAAAAAACACTCAATTACATTCTGACTCCAAATAATATATATATATATATATATATATATATAATATATATATATGAACATGATCAATTACCGTATAGATACTGTTTAAAGATCGGAAGAATTGGTCATCCCAATGAGTGGATTCATAGTTAGCTGATCTTCTGAAAACTGTTTCACTCTCAAGTTTGTGGGAAGAAAAACATTTGAGTGGTTTTTTAACATGAATTTTGGAATCTATTGTTCTCTTTTGTATAAGAAAAGGGTGTTTGAGACCATTGAAAGAAGAGATAGGGCTTGCTGCTACAAAGCTAAAAGCCATCGACAAAAGCTTACAAGTTGGAAAAGGAGAGTATTATATTTAAATAATGAATTTTGTTATTTTAATAGGTTGAACAAAGACTTTCACAGCTTTATATTACGTCAGTGCATGATTAAAATTTTATTTTAAATTTATAAATTTTAAGAAAATTAAGTAATATGTGAAATTCCACCTTGCTTAGCTAAAGGGCTAATAGCTTCTATATAATGATTGAGGCAATTCTCACCCCTTGAGGGCTCTTTTGGGGTGAGTTAGGCCTTATTAACATGGTATCAGAGCTGGCCTGGGCGTGTGTGGATGGATGGGCCTTATTATGGGCCGCCCTGGGAATAACCCGTTGACTCCACGCCCGTATGTTGGGCGTGAGGGGGCGTGTGAAATCCCACATTGCTTAGCTAAAGGGCTAATAGCTTCTATATAATGACTGAGGCAATCATCACCCCTTGAGGGCTCTTTTGGGGTAAGTTAGATCTTCTTAACATAATAACTATATTTTTATTATTTTTTCTAATAAAATTTATTAAACTACAAGAGACACACCCAAAACATACACCAACGTCTCACCAAAATACACAAACGACTAATCATTTTACAACCCAAATAAAATTAAAGCTTATAAAATTTTAAAAAGAAAAATACTCCTTTAATTTTTTTTTATATAAAGAAAAATATTTTTTTAATATTTTATTTATATAAGAATTTTTCTTTAAAAAAATATTTAAATTTAAAATATTAAATAAATCTTTTTTGACTTTATTGAAAACAGTTTTCTTGGACTATACAATTATTTTACAAAATTAATTTTCTCTATAATAAAATGGAGAAAGTAATAACAGTCCTTCCGAGTAGATTGTATTTTTAAATTGCCATCTTTGAGAAAAATTAAATATTACTCTATGATTGATGTGGTTATTTATATAATGTGTCAAAAACAAAAATTCACAATGTGAATTTTGATATGGAATTTTAAATTTTATGTTACGTCCGAATCCACATTTTCTTTTTTATTTTTATCTCTTTATATATATATATATATATTTTTCAATTTAAATTTAAAAATATATACACAAAGCATTTTAACATTGAAAATGAATTTTATTTTTCAATTTTAAATCAAACCATGTCATAGTAGAATTCATATTCAATTTTATAAACCGTAATTCTTTTTACAGTGGAAATGCTTTATAACCATGAAACTCAAAACAAGTAGACTACTATTAATCATCATCTGAATAGTATTAAAAACCTTCTTCCACGTCATCTACGAAGCAAATTAAATGCTATGTACTGAAATTACCTAAACAATTCTTTCAAACTATAAATATGAGATTTTCATTCTGCAAAAGTTCCTGTTTGCAATTAAAGTAAGTTTTTAAAAGTGTATTGATAAATTTATAAATTTAAAATAAAATTTTAATAATTTATTAACTTATTTTAAATGATCAAGACTCGAATCAATATAAAGGTGCAATTGTATAGATCAAATAATATATGGCTACGATAATTATATGGGTTGAATTTTCCTACCTAGTAAATTTAACAGGTCATCATAATCGCGGAGCAAAAGTCTATTAAACCGATTTTCATCTCTTCGAACCATACCAATTAGAAAATAACAGAGAAATTTAATAGAGTTATTTTTAAGACCCTCACTTTTTCAAACGTTATACTGTGAGTAGGTTATGGAAACTTTTATAAAACAACCCTCAAATTCAAAATAACTAGTGGTTTTGCTGTTAGATGGGTGGTTTTGGAATTTTGATGGGTGGTTTTAGAATATTATGATGTTTTAATAATTTAAGATAAATATTTAAAATTATTAATTGAAAATTTAAAATAATTAAAACATTATAATTATCCAAAATCACCCATCTAATAGCAAAATAATTAGTTATTTTGGATTTGGGGTTGGTTTTGCAAAAGTTTCCAATACCGGTGTGTTATGACTCGTATCATCTTTTTACCTTTGTTTGGTTGATTATGTCTTTGGGCTGTCTTTGTTGGTTGAGAGCTGATGGGCCCTGGACATTAGTAAATCCAACCCATTATGCATCTGACTCGGTCCATTCTAAACCCTAGGTATTTATTCTTTATTTTCTCCTGAGAGCAGACACTGTAGCATCTCTTCTTCTTCTTCTTCTCTGCTCTGGCGACTGGTTCTAGGGTTTTTGTATCTTTGCGATTTGAGAGGGTTTTGTGCTCTTCTTTTATGTGTAATACCACCACCATAGTGCAACCGGGCCTCTGAGCCCAACCCCGTGGAGTACACCTTATTAGGTGGCGTTTGTCGCCGCCGGGGTGGAACCACGTAAATCCGTTGTTTGGCTTGAGTTTGGTTTCTGATTCTTGAATGTCGAATGATTAATTTGTTGTACAAATTACAACAAAGTGGTTTCAGAGCTTAATCGCTCGATTTCGAAAACCCTAATCTTTGTTATTTTGTTTTTTGTCTTCTTCTCTTTTCAGATTATTGACTTAGTTTCTTGTTGTTGTTGCAGGTGGAAGGAGCAACCCCTGCTTATGGCGACGATGGACTAAAATTAACACTTTAGAAGACGAAAACAGATCTTGATAGGATATGTCGAAACCCTAGATTTTTAACCTTCTTTTCGTTTTACTTTTATTTCTCATTATCTGTCTTCGTTTTGGTGTTATAGTTTAACTTTCTGTCGTTTACAGGTGAAAAATTACCTTGAGAAAGAAGAAGAATTCAATTTGGGAATCAACTGGAAAAACAATAGAGGAGTAGATAAGAGGACAAGCTGGATATAAGCAGCTGAAGGCAACCCTAAGAGAAATCGGGGTTGAGGAGGAAAGCAGGTCTAAAAAGGATCTGTTGCGGAGCAGCTCAGGATGATTGAGTATTTCTTAAACCCTAGCCTCTTTATTTTTGTTTGTTGTGTTAATATTCATTGATTCTTTAAATTGCTTTGTGGTTTTGTGGTGACTTTGGGTCTTGGCTGAAGGGATACAAGCTTTGTTCTTGTTAAAAGTCCCGAACGTCCGCTGGTACGAAACACAGCTTGTTTGAGGCCCTTAGTCTTGTGTTGTTGTATTTGTTTGAATCTGCTTTTGATCTGGTAGGTACTCAGTATTTTTGGTAGATTTATGTATCTCTATGTTTTAGCCCATGTTTGGTTCTGCTACTAATTCTTGATTGTTCAAATTTGATGATTTCGCTCTTTGTGGTATTTTTATGCATATATTGACTGCTTACTGAACTCAGGTTGATATATAAGTCCTTGATTATCTTTGATTACTTTTATATCTAGATAATTGATTTTTTGATCGTTATGACTTAATCTTCGCTTGATATATTGCTTACTATTTGTCTGTATTATGCTGTGATTTTTATTGAATAATAAACCAATTTGTTGCCATTAAAGTAGGATCTTGTAGCTGTTATTCTCTTTAGGTTATTACTGGACTTTGGTGCTTGATTTATTTTAACACTGTGTGATTTAAATTTCTCTCTCAGAGCTTAAACATCTTCTGTGTGACAATGGTCAGTTGTTTCTTTGTGATGCTTCTCTGAGATTATATTCAGTTTATTGCTCTTTGTGTTAACTGAAATCTGTTTGTTATGTTATGGATTTGTGATAATTGACAATTGTTGGTTTTTATGTCTTTGTGACTATCTGCAACTATATATTTTTGTGATTACTGCAGATCTATGTCTTTGTGGCTGCAGATTTATGTCTTTGTAATTATCTACTTTCTTATATCTTTGTGATATCTTAGTGATTGAATTGTCTTATATCTTTGTGATATCTTTTGGATTAAATTCACTTGTATGGCTCTGCATTTGTCATGTTTATGTTTATCTTTGTGATTATACTTTGATTAATGCTGAACTTTGTTTAACTTATAAATTTTATTGATATTGACATGAATTTGTTAATTCTTTGTGAATCTATGTGATAAATTCATTTTTTGTATTATCTTGTAGAAAGATAAATACTGCATTGTTTTGTTTGCCATGAACTGTTGGTCTTGATTACTTTTGTATTGCTTGTTTTTGTGGGGTCAACATAGCTACATACCAGAATCCTTTGAACCAGAAACTTAGTGGTTTGTTGAAAAGAAATTTTTCATTAGTTGTGTTTTCTTTGAACCATTTTTTGTCTCTTAAAATAAGACTAATATGTGTTCTTTAAATTGTCTTGAACTGCAAGTGTTAGTATGTTTTCTGTTTAATTAAAATAGTTGGTCCATTATTTTTTAAGGTGAAACATACATACGGTTTTAAACTTGTTGCTTGATTTTTTTGTTAAATTTCAGATATATATGTCCTGTAAATTTTTAAAAAATTCCATCTTGATTAGCACATACTTGGTTATTTGTTCATGGATTTTTTTTTCTTTTTAAATGAATTTTTAATCCCTTGATATGAATTGATACATTTCAGTTTTTGAATTTTTCAAAGGATTAATTTTCTACAAAAATTCTTTAAAATGAATTTTTAATAGGTTTGATGTCATCGGTTTACAAAGGTTTTGCAAGACTAGTACTTGTTTTTAACTATATTAGTGTTTGCTGGTTAAAATTAATTTGTTTTCTTTATATCAAATCTGGTTTTTTGGTTTGTAGTCAACCACTATTACTATATTTTGAAATTGATAAGATTGTGAAGTTTTTGGGTTTTCTTGGTGATATTAAAATCAAAATTTGTTTACTTTACTCTATAGATTTTTAAGTTTTCATTAGCATCTGATTTTAAATTAATCAAAATTATAGTGGCTGATCTGTGATATGCTTATTTTTAACCTTTTGAAACAATTAGTTTGTTCATAATGAACACTATAAGTTGTTAGAATTTGTAAACCTTGTCAACTAGTTACTATTTCAGGATTGGTTTGGTTTGCTTTGTAATTCTTTTTGGCGGTGCTAATCAGACAATTTAATTTGTAAGGTACTTGGTTTAAAACCTTTATTTGAATAAAATGATTTCAAATTGATTTCTTTGAAATATTGGTTTTTCTGTATTTTTAAAATGAGTAGGAAAATATTTTTTTTTTTTCATTAAAAGGGATCAATGGTATTGTAGATTCTAGACTGCCCCTATATTCCCTTTGTATCAATTTTTGTAATTGCTTGGCTATATAATAAGATATGATTCATATTGTTGATTTAAGTTATATGACAATATTGATCTCTTTTTGTAATGCTTGACTGTATTAGTTGATTGTCTGATGCTACATAGGATGATTGGTTCTCCTTTATATATTTGATTGTTATTGTTCAGTTATATGGTGCTTTGACTGTTATTGTCTAGTTAAATTGTGCTTTGTTGGCCTATGGTCATCTTAGTGATGGATGGTATATATATCTAGGTTGTACTTAACATTGTGATCTTATTTTTGATGAGTTCTGAACAAGAAAATGTTTTTTTAAATTTTTGTCCCTGTATACTTGTGAAATATCAGAAAATCTTTTCGAGTGTTTATAAATTAGTTGAAAATTTTCATTTGGATAAAAGTTCAATATACTTTGTAAAATAATTTTCTTAAATGTTTACTTTGTGCTTGATACTAATTCCTTTTCTCTCAATTTTAGCTAAAATGATAGTTTAATTTTTTTTAAAAAAAAAATGTATCAGCTTTTGGAGCTTCTGTTTTTTATCAGAAAATTGAGAAATTCATAGTTTTTAAGTGAATTGAATTTTTAATCTGAATTTTTTTCACTTTGAATTAGTATTATTTGGAACTTGTTTTTCAATTATTTTTACAGTTTTTAGCTGTAATTTTTTGTGCTATGTCAGCCTAGAATATGTTGAATTTATTCAGCATGTACCTATCTAACTAAACTTTAACAGGACCCCATATTGTGATAAAATCTGTTTCTTTGTGAGTGTTCTTCATAATGCTGTTTGTTTTATTTGTTTTTAACTGGAACAGGTACAGATTGAATGCTGGTTTTATACTTTCTGCTTGATTATTTTTAATATGTGAACTTTTACTCAACTTTTCCTGGCAAGGAAGTTTTATGTTTGCATATACTTGGTTATTTTATGGCTTTTAAAATTTCTATTTTGTCAAGTAGAATTTGGAGGACAATCTTGACGAACTCTGTTGTGTTCTTGATGTTGTATATGAGATTGTTTGATGATTGTTTGAGTTGCCACTTATCTGTTATAGCTCCTTATATCGTTAATGGTTGATTATTGGTAATAGCTTGTTTGTAATAACCATTTTTTCAGCCTTTTGTATGCAAAATTTGATAAATGTGGAGTATTTGGAATGAGTTTTCAGGGGAAGTATTCAGAATCCTAAATTGCTTAATCATGAAATGAAATCAATGTTTTGTACTATGATCACTTGTGAAATTGCTTCTATAAAGTTTCTGATCTTTTTTTAAATAATTCTTGATTCAAAACCTTTTAAATCTTTAGATGAGTGCACGCTTCTATTGATTGGTTTTGTATGAGATGTTGTATGATTTAGGCCAAAATCATGTTTCTCATAAAATGGTTTCTGTTAAGATTATTGGTAAAACCAAAAAGCTGGATATTACAAAGCTTTTGTGTTTTTTTAGAGACTTGAAATGAATTCTAAATATTGATTGTCTAAATGTTTAAGATTGATATTTTCATTACACTTGCTTATGCTGTCTTGGTATTGGATTGGATTATGTTTTTTGTTACCTTTTATTTCCCTCGAAGTTCTTACTTTGTGATTGACTAATATCATTAGTTACACTTCTCTACAACTAATGCCATATCTGAATTTCTGTTTTTGATTAGGGTAGAAACTTAAGCTCATTATTTGAATTTTTAGTTTCATTGCAGGAAGCTCATTTGACGCTATTTCAGATTTGATCTTACAACGCATACATCCAGATAAAGCTTGCTTGCTAAAGTTTTTGGATGAAGTGATTTGATAGCTTGCTTGATGGTTAAGCTTATTTGCACCAAGATCAGATTGTCATCTGTTAAAGAATTCCTCGTGTTGTGCAAGGGGTCTCTTTTTAAACTGTTGTAGTCTTTTTCTTGGCGATGAAGATATAAGGCTGCGGAAGGCACTGGTGGATCTTTGTGGTGTTCTATAGTTTGTTTGTATCTTTACTTTTTTAAAAAGTATGATTCAAAGGGGAAGTTTGTTATGGTTTGTATCATCTTTTTACCTTTGTTTGGTTGATTATGTCTTTGGGCTGTCTTTGTTGGTTGAGAGCTGATGGGCCCTGGACATTAGTAAATCCAACCCATTATGCATTTGACCCGGTCCATTCTAAACCCTAGGTATTTATTCTTTCTTTTCTCCTGAGAGCAGACACTATAGCATCTCTTCTTCTTCTTCTTCTCTGCTCTGGCGACTGGTTCTAGGATTTTTATGTCTTTGCGATTTGAGAGGGTTTTGTGCTCTCCTCTTCTGTGTAACACCACCACCATAGTGCAACCGGACCTCTGAGCCCAACCCCGTGGAGTACACCTTATTAGGTGGCGTTTGTCGCCGCTAGGGTGGAACCACGTAAATCTGTTGTTTGGTTTGAGTTTGGTTTCTGATTCTTGAATGTCGAATGATTAATTTGTTGTACAAATTACAACACGGTGGCTTAAAGTAAAATATTTGAAAAAGTTAGGGTTTTTTTGGAAATAACCCTTTAATAAAAATAACAACACAAGAATTTAACGTGGAAAATTTCCTAATTGGAGAAAAACCATGAACCACTCAGCAAAATATTCACTATATGAAAATAATTACACCATATAACATACAAATATTTCTCTCACACTGTCACACATCCTCAATTTCTAATAATACTATCTTCAGAGAGATCTCCAAGAGAACCACTCTAAACCTATCAAATAGTATATAAAGAAATTAAATTTTTTGTGTTACAAAACTAAAGGACCTAAAGCCTTTATATACATAACAAAAACAGCATCCCATTAAATATTTGTCGATGTGGAATCTCTGCAAGTTTGACTTTTCTTTTTTTTTTTTAACTGAGTTCAACAAATCTCCACCTTAAAAAAAGAAGAAAAGTACAATTTGTTGGCCTTTACGGTTGTCCAGTTAAACATAACAGAATTAGTTATCCACCTGACTCTAAACTCGACCAATCATGTCAACCTTCTCTGCTACTGACAATCATTATTCTAATGTCAAGAATTATCATACTCCCACTATAAAGAATACCTCCACTCAGATTAAATAACACCAATCCAAGAATTTTCACTTAAAATCACTTTCCAATGTTAAGAATTTCAATTTCGGCTCATATCGAAAAAATCTGCTAATAACTTGTGGTGCAACCCTCTTGGTGATTCCTTGAGATTGCATTAGCCATCAACATCATTTGCCACTATACACCTTGCATTACTTATCAGCCAATGTTCATGTGCAAATTTATGGACAACTACCTATTAAACATCATTTTTCATGGCAACTTTAACAGTAGCAATCATGCCATGAGGATCTTGATATTTATTACAAGACAAATTCATCATCTCCCTATTCTAGGGAGACTACATTGGCAGCAACAATTTTACCTTTGGAGCTTTTAGCCAAATCCGCCTTATTACTTGGACATTTACTCTTGACATGTCCAGGTTGATGACAATTCCAGCAAACTACATTCTTCATGGAGTTTTTACCTTTCTTCCTTCTTCCATTAGCAACAAGAGCTGAATTTTCATGAGATTTATCATCTCCATCCTTCGGTCTTGTTTTCTCATAAATCAATTTGCTTGTCACTTCTGAGAAAACTACATTTTCCTTCCCATACATAAGATAGGTTGCATTTGTTTATAAGAAGATGGAAAAGACCAGATGAGTCCAAGCGTCTTATCTTCATCATCAATTTTCACCCCAATAGATTCCAATTCAGAAACAATCCCATTTAACTTACTCATATGGTTAGAAATAATTGTAACTTCATCCATTTGCAATTTATGAATAAGTTTTTTCAAATATAGCCTATTTGAAATACTTTTGATTTGGTACAATTCTTTCAATTTCTCCCACAACTCCTTTATTGTGGACAATCCAATCATATTAGCAAGAGCTTTTTTAGCTAAACACAAGCGAATCAGACTTGCAGCTTTCATATCTAGCTCTTCCCATTCTTCATCACTAACTTTGTATTTTTCTTAGTCTTTACTGCTTTCAAATGTTTTTGAATCCCGTTTGCTAATTTCCCTTCCCTTTAAAGCCTTGTATAATCCAGACTGAATTATCACATCCTTGACTTGTACTTGCCACAAGTCAAAATTAACTCTCCCATCAAATTTCTCTATCTCAAATTTTGTCTCCATGCTTATTTTGTGCTAATAAATGGCTAATAAAAATGAAAAGCACCCCCTAAATTAGTTCCAAAAAAAGAGTGGTGGATCACAATGGATACACTTAAATACCAAGTCTTTCCTAGCCAGAACCTCTTTAGATTGTATTTATTCTCACTATTACCAAATATTAAAGCAAACCAAATTTACCACAATAGCAAACTCCAGCATAATCTAACTCCACCATAATTTGACTGTCCTTGCTACTCCTTTGACTCTCCTTGCTACTCCACCACGGACGAAGCTCCTTCTGCTTGAATCCAATAATTCTATACTAGAAATATTTCTAATGTGGAAGATCAGACAAAGCTACAACCACAGAGCATACTAAAATTTCAAAAAATTATTCTACATCGAAAGCTCTGATACCACGTGTTGGAAAATCAAGGACTGATTTCCGTCTCTCCGGACCACTCCAAGCAGAAAATAATAGTGAAATTTAATAAAAATAACAACACAAGAATTTAACATGGAAAACTCCCTAACTGGAAAAAAACCACGAACCACTCAGAAAAATATTTACTACATAAAAATTATTACACCTTATAACATACAAATATTTCTCACATACCCTCAATTTCTAACGATACGAAAGATCTTAAAAATAAAAAAAATAAATAAATAAATAAACTGAACCTCTCGGTAGTACATAAAAAATATTATTTTTTTTTTTTTTTTTACTAAACTAAACTAAGCTAAAAGGACCTAACAAAAACACAATCCCGCCTAATATTTGTCGACGTTGGATCTTTGCAAATTTGATTTTTCTTGTTTTTTAACCGACTTCAACCCACCACTTAAAATATGAAAATATGAAGTCAAATCATTAAATTATTGCTATTTAAGAATTCCATTTTTAGTGAGTTTAATTTGGAGGATATAGCCTTTTCTACAAAAGTAATAAAGAACCCAAAATACTGATTCATAATTAAAATAAAGTATCATCTTACACATATATATATATATATATATATAATGTATGGACTGATAATTTGTAATATCAGTTGGATGAGTACATATAAGTTGTCTCATCATTTAAGTTATCAATTGAGTTAAAAATTTGGGTTCAGTTATTCCATTTGGTATATTCACATTGAATGTATTCGGATGGGATGAAATATATTACACGTAAAATGGCCATTTGGATCATCATCTGATATTATCGCATTTTCACTTTCAAAGATGCTTTATATTCTCATTATGTTCGTTCATTGAACATGAATCTACCTAAATTAACTTTAGGTGCATAACCTCATCCCAACACTACATTCCATTGCAATTTTTGTGGAACAAAACGTTTTCAATAACCATACCGTTATACCACATCATCACTTTTAAATTAGGTACTAAATACCACATGATTGTCACGTATGTAAAAAGAAAAAACAAATTGAAATCTCCCTGGAACACCGAATGGGAAAGGTTAACTATATTTAAGAGTTTTTGTAAGAACTGTACTTTTTTAAAAAAAAAAAATTTTCTTTTCAAAAAGCTGACTTATAGATTTAAATCAAATTTTATAATGTGAATTTTAAATAATTAGCTCTATATTTATACTAAAATATATTATTATAAAATAAGTTATTTTTTTAAATATCATTTACTACTTATTATATTTTTATCGTTTTTGTCCTACTTCAAACATGTAACTTTATATATATATATATATATATATATATATAATTATTTTATTTGATATTTAATTCAACATTTAAGAAATTGATACTCTTTACTAGAAAACAAGTTATTTGCCACCGAATGTTTGCATGTAAATTAAAATATTTATGTTTGTGGTTTTAAAATCTTAAAACTAAATATGAGTACAATTAGTTGATTCAAATTTAAATATTTAAATGTTTAGTTTCTATGTTAAGAGCTGAAAAATAAATATGAACTAGAAGAAATAGGAGATAAGTTGGAACTAATCTAATATTGCAACATTTTACTTTACACTCTTGATTTTATTTTTAATTTTTTTTTTCAATTACATGGATATATGATGTTATATTAATATTTTAAATCAATTATAGAATTTTAAGTGTAATGTAAGCTATACGTAATCCTTATAATATATTTTCTGCTTGAGATATTTTTATGCTGCTGTCAAGTTCGAACCGGTTCAGTCTTTACAGATTTTCTTTAAAAAAAAAATCAAGTCAGACATGTCTATTTTTAACCATAATTTTATATTGATGTCCAAGTTCGTCTAAAATGAATTTACAATTGAACCTGCATGGTTCACGAAATTCATAAGACGCTAGAAGAAAAAAATAATTTGGCATTTAAAACCTAATCAAACACTTATTAAATAGTAATTTGATCTTATTTTATGAAAGGAAGTAGTAGTAGAAATAATAATAATAATATATTTTATATTTTTATTTTCGTTTTGAATAAGTTAATTGTTTTGTAAAATAAGTGTTTTAGATAGAATTAATGATAAATTGATGATTTTGAACATGTTAATGACAGACCTAAAATAAATTAATAGTACATGCTGGAGAACAATTTTGATAATCAAATATTTTATTTTGATCCGCAGGTATGTCCAGTTCCATTCTTAATGAATCACGGATTTATATAATTTAGATAAAAATTTTGTAGTTCAAATAAGTAAATATATAGGCAAATGTAGACTATCCACAAATATAAAATGCATTTTTGCATCACTAAATTTTCATGTGATTTTAAAATTTATTTATCATTCTTTATATAAATGTTATTACTTTTTAAAACTAAAGTTTTGACGGTGCATCTCGCACGGGCCTATATATAGAGGCATAATAAGAGAAAATAGTAATTATATCTTTGTTATACCTGTTAATGTAGTAGTTATATCAACAGAATTTTTTGAGTATTG